>NW_019014680.1:1600487-1622009 GCF_000150535.2 Carica papaya | reverse complement strand
ACCCCCGGCAGCAGAGGCGCGTGAGCCACATACGCCGCCGGCTTCATCCCTTTCGGCCGAAAAATTTTGGAATACCGCCAGAAAAGCCCAATTGAGACAAATCTAATTCCTTCCCGCACAAAATCCGACTTGATCGTGGATTATTGGCCTTCTTTCACGCAGCTGTGCACATTTGAAAGATCTATCGTTCTGTGTCATCTGTCGCTTTGTTTCGGCCAATCTACTTCAGGAGACAGATCGATTGCTCCTCCCGCACGTCACGCCGCTCCGATCGCACGATGAGTCGCGCTGCATTGACCGGACAAATCTCCTCCACTGTGCCATTCCGTTTTTTCCGTGCATGGGGATGTTTGGTGTGGCCATTCTGTTTGTCGGACCACTTAAACTTGGTCAATCTGTGCTTGAGCTGAGCCATCAGCGTCCAAGCCGCAGCCAACTGAGCCATCTGATTCCAGTTTTTTGTCATTTTTTCAATTTTTTGGTCCTTTTTTAGCTCCTTTGATGCATATTACGAGGTCTATTTTTTATTACCGGGTATTTTTCTTCTTGGTTTTAGCATTCTAAGATGATATAAGCAAAAAATGTGAGTGTTACTAATTTCAATAACCCTTCATTACAAATCAGTCTCATAAAGTTTGGTGAAACTAATTATTTTATTTGGTCGAGATCTTTTTTATTATTCATTAAATTTAAAGAATTGAAGAATTACATTACTGATGAAGTGAAGAAACCAGATGTTGGTAATTTAGAATATAATATATAAGACTCTGAGAACTTCTTGGTAATGCCATGACTTATCAATTTCATATAACCCCACATTGTCATAACATATTTGTTGTTAATACTGACGAAAAGATATGAAATACAGCATCTCTTACATATTCAAAAGTGGGTAATAACACCAAAATTTATGAATTCTAGAATAAATTTCATGGCACAAAATAATAAAATATGACTGTTTTTTAATATTTTTCTAAACTGAATGGCTTATGCCAATAAAATTTCAAAAATTGATAGAAAAAAATGAATTTATAATTTTTATCTGGTCTAAACACCGAATATGATTAAATACGGGTCCAAGTACTTAGTAAAAATTATTTTCTCTCATTAGAACGAACTTATACTTATGTTTAGTTAAAAAAAAAAGTAGAAGAAATGTCATGTTTCAAATTATACCAGTTGAGAAAGATAGATTAGTTGCTCAGTTTGACCAATCTATGGATATACAGAAGTGTGACTATTGTAGTAAACCAAAACATATTAGAAAAACTTGTTGGATGTTGCATAGAAGACCAATTAGAAGTCGATAAGGAAGAGGAAGTAGAACCACGAGAGCTCAAACAAATTTTGTTAAATGTAGAAAAACTCCTGGTTCACCATTTATTAGAGTCTTTTCTACATAAGAAATTCAAAACCTAAAGCATCTTTTAAGTCAACTTAACTCTTCATCAACTGTTGACACATCAAATGTGGTAAAATCAGGTATTGCTCATCTTCATCCTATTTCTACTCCTGATACTTGTATTATAGACTCTGAAGCTAACAAATATATGACAGATCCTTCTAAAAAAATTTTAACTTATTCTTCTTATACTAAATGTGAAAATATATGTATAACATTTGTGTCATACACCTTCATGTCTGAAACAGGTTCCATTAATTATACTCATGCTATTACACTATTTTCAGTTTTACATGTGCTTACTTTTTCTGACAATCTTTTATCTATTAATGCCATCACTGGAGATCTTAACTGTAAAATTAATTTTTTTCCTAATTATTGAATCTTTCAGGATCTTCAAACCAGAAAGATGATTGACACTAATAAACTGCAAAATGACTTATATGTCTTGAATAGAAAATAAAACTTAATTGGGAATCAAGCCACTATTAGGAATAAAGAAATTAATATGAAAATACTATAATGCATCGAAGATTGGGACATTCTTCATTTTTTGTTTTTAAAAAATTATATGCTAGTTTATTTAAAAGAGCTTTTACGGATTCTTTATCTTGTGATACATGTGAACTTGCTAAACATAAAATGAGCTCTTATCATTTAACTAATAATATAAATAATAATTTTTTTATAACTATTCACTCTTATATGTGGGGATCTACTCAGAATACCTCTCTATCTAGTCATAAATAGTTTGTTACTTTTATTAACTGTTGTATTATATTAACATAGATTTATCTATTAAAACCAAAAGGTGATGTATTTTCATATTTTCAATCATTCCATAAAATAATATGTATACAATTTGGTGCTAAAATTAAAGTTTTAATAACTGAAAATGGCACAAAATATATGCATAGTGGATTCCGTGGCTACTTGAAATCAAATGGAATAATTCATCAAACAGGTTGTGTCTACACCAGTGAACAAAATGAGATTGCTGAAAGGAAAAATAAATACATACTGGAGGTAACTCGATCATTAATATTTACCATGAATCTACCGAAGAGTTACTAGGAAGATGTAGTTCTCTCAGCTCTCTATCTTATCAATATAATGTTTTTACGAGTTCTACATTTTAAAAGTTCTATGGAGGTTTTGTAAGGAAAAAATTCTGACATTGTTCTCCCAAAAATGTTTGGATGCGTGTGCTTTGTTCATGTTAGAAATATGGGTAAACTAGAATTTAGAGTCCTCGAGTGTTTATTTGTTGGATATTTTTCTACCCAAAAAGGCTACAAGTATTATCATTTACCTGGAAAAAATATTTTGTAACTATGGATGTTATCTTTAGGGAAACCGAGTCTTACTTCAACTCAAACCCAACACCTTTTAAGGGGGAGTGTGACAAGCAAAAAGTGATACCTAATTGGATAATAACTGACAGTCATATTCAGGGGGAGAGTTCTATTGCGGAAGGTCTTACTCAAGACGAAAATGTTGGACGTCTGGATAAACCAAACTTGAAAAGGTATTTAATGAAAGATAAGTAAAAAAAAAACCATCATGCAATCCGTCCTATGGCAAGAATCTTATTTAGTTCCAAAAGATATAGGTGAGTTATCTTTATCTTATGATTTATCAGATAAACTTATTGCTATTAGAAAGTGAACGAGAACTTACACTAAGCACCTTATATATAACTTTGTTTTCTATGACTTTCTATCTCCCTGTTATCAAGTTTTTGTCTTATTTGTTTCTTTTATGTCTATTTCACAAGATTAAAGAAAAGTTCTAGGAGATTCCTAATGGAAGAAAGTCATGATTGAAGAAATGAAAGTATTGACAAAAAGTAAAACATGGGAACTTGTTTCACCTCCACAGGGAAAGAAGAAAGTTGGTTGCAAATGGGTATTCACCATAAACATAAAGCAGACGGATTGGTCGAAAGGTATAAACCTAGATTGCTGAGTAGAAGATTTACTCAAACCTATGAAATTGACTATCAAAAGGCCTATACACTTGTGAGAAGATGAATACAATTATAATACTTTTATCTTGTGCAGCTAACCTTGATTGGGATATATAACAATTTGATATAAAAAATGCATTCCTCTATGTAAACTTAGAGGAATAGGTATACGTGTAAATTTCACCAAGATTTGAAGATGAGATGACCCAAGAAAAAGTTTGTAAATTAAAAAAAGTCTTATACGGATTAAAGCAGTCTCTAAGAGTATGGTTTGAAAAGTTTAGAAGAATTATGATCTCCTTTGGATATCAACAAAGCAATGCTGATCATACTTTGTTTATCGAATATCATGAGGGTAAGATCATTTTTGTCATTATTTATGTAGATAATATTGTTGTGACCGGAGATGATAAAGAGAAGATGGCTCGACTGAAGGAACTTTTTACTCGAGAGTTTGAAATAAATTATCAATAAAAATTGCAATATTTCTTAGAAATTGAAGTTGTTAAGTCTAATAAGGGGATTTTCATTTATCAAAGAAAATATATCCTACACTTATTAGAATAGATTGGTATGATGAGTTGGAAGCCCATAGAATCACCTATTGAGAGTAACCACAAACTACAAGTAGGTAGTAGTACATTAATTGACTTGGGAAGATACCAAAGACTAGTTGGACGATTTATTTATCTCTCACATACCAAATCTGATATAGCATATGTAATTAGTCTGATGAGTCGATACATGCATGATTCTCGCAAAACTCATTTACATGTTGTCTTCCGCATATTACGATACCTGAAGTCTACACAAAAAAAATGTCTGCTCTTTTTTAAACATTGTCACCTTAAAATAGAAACATTTACAGATGTTGATTGGAGTAGATCTCTACATGACTAGAAGATCAACTCCATGTTACTGCACACTCACAGGAGGCAACTTGGTTACATGGAAAAATAAGAAGTAAAGTGTAGTTATCCGTTCCAGTACTGATTCAGAATATAGAGCGATGGCCCAAGTAATATATGAATTACTATGTTTGCAAAAGGTAATGAGAGAACAAAAACTGTGTAAAGATGAAAGACCATTAATATCGCTCATAATCTAATTCAACATGATATAACAAGACACGTTAAGATTGATCGACATTTCATAAAAAAAAAAGAAAGTGGTTGATGGCTCCCTATGCTTTTATTATGTATCTTCTGATGACTAGATGGGTAATATTTTTATTAAAAAATTATGCAATAAATCTCTTCAGAATCTGATTTGCAAGTTGAACATGTGTGATATTTTTGCACCAACTTGAATAGGAGTGTTGATAAGAATTATATTTAAAGTAAGATATTATGCTAAATAAGATATTTTATTATTTAGAGTTCTAATAATAAAGTTATATCATGTAATTAGAATTCTACTAAAATAAGGATAATTTACTCTATATATATTTTAAGTATAAACACAAATAATAAAAAATAAAATTAATAATTATTTTTTCTCTAAAATCTTCAATTGTAAAGGAGGAAACAAGCCATATATAGATAAAAGGACTAATATTTTTGGCAATATTCAATTGTTGTTCTATATCACAAGGGGAAAAAGCTTTTTAAAAAGAAATATAAAAATGAAGTAGATCGCACCCTATGGATAAGGTTTCACCAAAAAAAAAAAAAGAAAGAATAAGCAGAATTAGAGCCTAGGATCAAGGATCTAATCAACAAATAGTATTTAGACAAGAATAAATAAGACATGAACTTGAAAATTCTTACTAAAAGAACAAATATATTAAATGGCAAATCTCCTATATAAAATAGAATGTGTAAGATTTGCAAAGCATAAAACATTGTCTGATAGAAGAGGATAAAGATAAAAGAACAAACTTCGAAAATAAATTCTGACAGAATATCATGAATAACGTTGAAGGTCAAATGACATTGATCCTTCTGCGATGTTCAGCATTTGTTGTATTGTGGCAAATCTCCTATATAAAAGAGAATGTGTAAGATTTGCGAAGCATAAAACATTGTCTGATAGAAGAGGATAAGGATAAAAGAACAAACTTTGAAAACAAATTCTGACAGAATATCATGAATAACGTTGAAGGTCAAATGACATTGATCATTCTACGATGTTCAGCATTTGTTGTATTGTAAATGGGTTTGATTTCTTGTCTATTATTAGTAGTTTCCTTGAGTCATGGAAATTATGTGACCATGCCGGCAAAAAAATTTTCCACAATTTGCCTGCTCCCACTCTAATTGACTGCAACCTAGAAGCAAACAAATAGGTTTTCCCGTGATAGCACCAATTTCTACACAAGTATTATTTAGTGAATTTGTCAATGGTCAACTCTGTACCTGTTAAGAGGTAAATACCAAAAATCAAAGTGGATAATTCCAGTGCAAAACAAACCCAACAAAAGAACTGCAATTCATTGCGAGTTAACCTTGAACTAAATAGATGACTCCTAGGTGATCTAAGTGAATAATCTAATGGCACCATGAAGATGAAGCCAAAGTCAAAATTAAAACAAGTGATTTGAGTAATAATTTCTATATTATGCAATTAAGCAGAAAGAAATTATCCACAACATTTCAACTGATCTGACCAGGACAAGATTAAACCCTTCTAGAACTGATGAGTATGTTACCTTGGGGGAGAGAGCTCCCACCACTCAATCGGGCAGTCCATTCAAGGCAGTAATTTGACCTCCATTCATCCAAATTCCATTTGTATTTTTGTGTCCCTGTATTTTTCTTTTTTTGTTTTCTGAAATAAGCCAGCTTTTTCACCAATCAAATACTTGTCAAATGGTGAGAATTCCTTAATAGCTTTTAAATTGTGCTTGCTAAAGCTTCAGATTCAGCACTTCTATCTATTTCCCCGAACTGTCCTTTTCTGTAGTAGCTAACAATGGGGATCTCAAGATTCTGCAGCCGCAGAAGTGATGAATATTATAATGAAATTAGTGAAGTAAAATGACTATCATAACATAAATGCACAAGTAAGGAACAAATTGTAAAGCAAGAATCATGTGATGGTGAAAGAAATGCTACTGATCTCGAGTCTTCAGTCTGAGTAAGAACCAACAGGTCCCTACCAAGCCTCATAGCTCCCATCTGAGAAATTAATACCAGATTAGTACATTGAGTTACAAACAATTGTCCGAATCTTTATAGAAACCAATAGAGTTGAATGTATATTTAAAATATGCTTCAGGAAATAAGATTCACACAGATTAATTTAATTACATGTATTTGTTTTGTTTGTGCAGAATCTATGAAACCAAGTGCACAAGATGAAAACAAGATATTTAAGAACTTCAAAAGGCATATTAAAATTGGTCATGCAAGGCCCAACATTAGCAAGGACCTTGAGAGAAAACATTGAGAATAAAAGAAATAAAAGACACTAGTCTCATCTTTGCTTGTATGTCAACAATTCATAAGGATATTCCAAACAGTTTCCAACCAAACAATTATTAGATGGCTAGCAACCACAAAAAAGCAATTCAAAACACCAAAACAAGAAACATGCTACCTTAAACCCAACACCATATCTCCCAATGTGTTGTGGACGTCAGAAGAGGTTGCTTGTGCACAAAGAAATGTAATTCTCACAATCTCGTTATGTGCCACTCCATTTCCATCATCTATAACTGATAACATAGGGCTGCTTTTGCCAGCTCTTATGCTAAGCTCAATAGAGATGTCCAATCTGTTCAAACACATAATGATCATCATGTCCTATAAAACAATGAGGACTTCTAATAGCAATAAAAAAACACGAACAAAGGTAAAGTCATTAATCATGCATCAATCTTAACCGGCTTAGTAGCTTTAGTCTCTAGAATTATCAACAAGCTTAGCTATGGCACCAAAAATCCAACCAGAATGTGCCTGACCAATAGTTCCCAAATGACTTGGGTCTGCTCATGCATAATTTCTCTCCAACAGTCCCTCACGTGGCACAATGTGGGTTTGCAGTCAGCTACTTGTTTCAAGTATTGAATCACGTGCATGATGGTCAACAGCTGACTGTGAAAACTTCCTTTCAGGAAAAGAATTAATTTCAGTGGAATTAATTTCACTAACAGGTGAATCCGGTGCTTCTTCACATTCATGTTTTCTGACAGCAAATTCTTTGACAGTTTTGCCTTCTTGTGCAAGTCCTTGTTCTTGATTGCAAAATCCGACATTTTCCGGGTGTATATGGCAAATTATCCATATATGTCTGAAAAAGAACAAATCAATATGGTAACAACACAACCCCATGGCTCCATCACCAACTTCAATGCCACTGATTAAAGTTAAAAAAAGAATTGCCCTGAAATAAGCACACCATGTCACCAGCTAATGTAAAAAGAACTTGTTAACAACAATTTATTGCTATAATGACTGGACGACAAACAGACAGTGAAAAATAGAACATCATCATAAAAGAATAATCAGATACCTGATTTATGATAGCCTTGGCCATCAGAACAGCTGTCCCTTTCCTCCAATATTTTGCATGCAACTTTGACAAGGCCAAAATCCAAGCCTCCATCCAATGGATGTATATAGAACTCACAATAATAGCAATCTTTACAAGATATAACGTGGTCAATTTATGGACTCTTGAAACAAAATGGATAATATGCATAAAGAAATACCTTTCTTGGTATTAAATTCTCAAAGTAACACAGAGCAGGAAAGGAAATGGTAAATTTTCACAGTTTTGGAACCTTACATATTCGTAATGTTTTCAAAATCTTTGTGACCAAGTTAGAGGTATTTCAGGAGGGAACAGGTGAAATCAAGAAAGAACTTTTTACCATTTCCCTCCTCCAAAAATAACTCAAAAATTTTGCCCACTCATCTTTACCACAAGAAGACTGTCCTGCCGGGCACAAGAAGCAGTGAGGCAGCTCATAAACAAAACATATCTCCCTCCGTGGTACAATATCGACAAACATGAAGCATTGAGGCCTGTGAGAAGTCTAGCTTAATTTACTTTGCAATCAACAGTACATAACAACAAAATCAATACCGACAAATTTTAACCATGTGCAACAAATATCTTAGAAGAGGAAGATACCAGATGTCTTTTCAAACCCGAAAAGTTGACCACAATGGATTAATTTATGTGGTATCAAAAGCAAAGGTTTAATATTTACATCTTAACTGTATTATATTTCTATTAAATAAATTTCAGCATTAAGTTACAAAATATAAGTTTGCATCTGAAAGAACATTGTACTATATAAATAGTTTATTGAATCATTTTCTATAAGATTAAGCTTTTGAAAAACATTAACCACAATCAATTATTTCACACAGGGAAGCATAGAAAATTAGTTACATTAAGGGCTTGTTTGGATGAATTTCAGGGTAGTTCATTAGTGTATGGTGTTGTATAATAATGGCAGAGTATGATAATAGCAAAGTTATACTATATTTCGAAAAATTGTTTATTAATGTATGGTAATGACAAAATTATACTATATTTGAAAAAATTATCTATTAATGTATAGTAATAATAATTGTTTTTATTTAGATTATGCAGTGAACATCCCACCAGATCTACGGCCCAATAAATGTTTACTATAAATAACATCTACTAATGCATCATCCATAGAATCTGTTCAATGGACAATGTTACTCCCTCCATCTGCAAATTTATTCATCATTACCATTTTCAAGAACATTACAGTACAACAGCAACAAATATAATCATTTTCAAGAACACTAGATAACAAAATATAACGCAATTATAACAAAATAAATTACAAATTATAGTGTTCAATTAAAAGATTAATGTTACACACATGTCATAAATAACAAAAATTCATAAGCAACACAATAAGTCCACAAATGTAATCAAACATTATAAGCAGCCCACATATCAGTTGCTATTTTATCTCTAATAGCTTCCCCTCTTCTTGTTTTCTTGATACTGTCCCTATGATTATATGGATTTCGTTCCTCACGAGAAACGTTTAGAAGTTCTTCATCAACCTCTACAAGAAATTCATCATTTGGATCCTCTTCCCATAAATAGTTGTACAAAATGCAACAAACAAATATAATATAATTAACAGTTTTCACCCAATAATAAAGTTCATTAGAGCTTGAAATAATTGGAAAATGTTTTTTAAGAACTCCAACGGCACGTTCAATCGCATTACATAAAGAAGAATGACGAAAATTAAATAGCTCACGAGCATTGCGTAGTGGATTCCTTGAGTATTCATTCAAATGGTAATATTCCCCCTTGAGTAATTAATCCACCCTGCAACATGAAACCATCATCCACAAAGTAGAACTTACCTCTAAACAATGAACAAATTAAATTATAACATTTTCTTGAAACTTAAACATTACATATTGAAATTCAATATATTTTAATTACCTTCGAAAATTACTAAAGGATCCTCAAGTCTATTTAATGCATTAATTATTATCATTGAATCTGATGCGCTCCCCTCCCACCCAGCTAGGATGTATGAAAATTTCAAATCGAATTTACAAGCTGTCAATACATTTTGTATGGAGAAATCTTTTCTTCCACGAAACTTTGGAACATCAATTCTTGACACTTTCATACGTATATGTGTTCCATCAATTGCACCAACACAATCCTGAAATTAATTGTTCGTTAATTAAATAAACTTATACTTTTTTTCAAAAAAATTAATTAAACTCATACATTAAAAAACCAATTATAGATTGAATAACATATATATTTACCTTAAAAAATAGAAAGAAACTAGGATTGTTGACTATTTCCAAAGGCATTTGTGATCCAACTGGCTGATTAAGAAATTTATCTGTCATTTGTACTATACATCATAGCACATTATGGAAATGGCGACTTCTCGTCTCTCCGGATCATCGAAAATGCCAAGACATAATTCGATTTTTCTCATTGTGTCCTGATAAGTAAAGTGTATTGGCAACTTGTTCTTCCACAGTTACATGAATGGTGGGCCTAAGTCCACCCTCTATAACTAGTAAATAATATAAATTCAAAAAGGCCGAAGCTCTCATCCTAATGATATGCCGCCAAAACTCACTTGAGATCAAATTTTTCATAAGCTTATCTCGAACTTTCTCTCCCTCTAGTCTTAATTTATGAGTAAGTCTAAGTTTTCTCCTTCTATAAACATAAGTTCCAATAAGCATGACAAAGTACCCCACTAAAACAACTATACGTTCTCTATGATCCATCTAAAAATATATACAAATATGGTTAAGATTTAATCAAAAACCACAAAAAGCATGACAAGCATCATATTCAAGCCCAATACTAATGTGCCTCAATGCACCAAATAAAAGATATCCTCTTTTTTTCTTGAAAAAAAATAGAAAATAGTAATCATCTCTTAATCTTCAAAATTCATCAAACTCATTACGAAGTTTCTTTTGTGACTTCATTGTTCTAGCTTCTATTTGGAAGTTTATCAAATTTTTATTAGCATCGAGTACTACAATATCAAACTGATAGCTCGACACTTTATATTTTATGAAAAAGCTTCTTGTAATGCAAGCAGGGAAAAAAGATATTGCTTTAGATTAACAGAAAACTAGAGATGCCTATTTCTCAAAATTAGGACTAAGAGGAACAGAAAAAGGGCTAATATTTTCCTACCCAAAACCCTCCTCTAATCAAAATAATCGCAATGAAAGATAACTTCAAACATGAAAATGCTAATGTAGATTTAAGAAGGGCTGCATGCTACTACAATATAACAGGTAACATATTATGCATTATGTAAAAATAGAAGCATCAGTATCTACCCTAACAGTCTTCCATATGGTCTGGTAACCCCTATTGACTGGGGACAAGAAAATGAAAAAGAGAATTTTATTGGCTTTAAATTGTTAAATAAGCAAGAATCATCCCCCACTCAGCCATTAGCTTTCTTGAACTTTATTTCTACTTGCCAAAACCAAATCAACATGATAAATTAGGATAGAAATGTAATTTCGTTTCTATCAATTTCTTCAACAATGAGACAGAAATTTCTCTCAGTTATCTCTCAATAAAGGGTGACGGAGAAAGTCGCTTCACTGGAGCAGATTATACAAATAAAAGAGAACCCGGATCAAATTTCACAGAGTTAAAAAAACCAAGATGGGAAAGACCAGCAAATCAGACCTTACACAATTCCACACAAGCCTACCAAAATTACTTAGATTATCAAGCAAGCAAAAAGTAAAAGAAGACAAAATGCAACTATGCCAATATAATATCATACAACATCTTCAATGAGAACCAGATCAAATTCTATTAAGTAAAGAAACTCCATTGATATTAAACCAAAAAAAAAAAAAAAAAAAGAACAGAGACATGATAGAAGCTAGCAGCATACATTGCGTCCCTTCCAAACTTGGAAAACACGCTTAGCCATTAGAAATCATTTCTTGTACAACAATTTTGAGAAGGTAAAGAAGTGAATACTTGAAACTTAGTTTGGTGCATTTGTGAAAAAAGATAGGAGTGAAAGGCGGTTTTGGGTTTAAATAAATAAGAGATAAAATACTGGGTTTGCTGGTTTGGGTGGAGAGAGTGCTTTTCTTTTTTGGGTTTGCTTTAATGGTGTGTGAAGAGTAAAGAGAGACAAGTTTGGGATATTTGGATGGTCAATAGCATGCAGAGATGACCCACAAGAAAAGCTATTCAATTTAAAGAATGTTTTACTTACCTGAAAATCTCCACTTCGTCTCTGTTAAGTCACTGACTGCTTTTCTTTAGGAGTTATGAGTCAAAAGCTATTGGTATCTAGTTTTTTCGACACTTATCACCATGCATGGATTGGATTCATTTAGGAGTTATGAGTCAATGTTTAAAAGCTTCCCTACAATTTGTTATTGCACTTGCTCAAAGGTGGTTACATATGCTTAGTTGATGTGCCAAAACCAGTTCTTGAAATCTTAGTTTTGACATTTATACATCAGATGGAAAAGTCTTCTTTTTGAGATAAACTATGATCTCTAGGGTACTTCGAAATATGAACTTTATATCAGAACTTGGACAGTAAATTTATCTGTAAGTCTAAATCCAATCTAACAAAATCACGGTAAATAACTGCATTTAATTCTATTATACTTAAGCTAAGCTCTTTTGTAATCCTGACCAACTTCAACAAATACAAACAAACAATTGATGAAACTCACAGAAAGCAGAAAATGAACTTATTCATCAGATTTAAATTTTGTCAAAGAAAAAATTTAAAATGCATGAAAGATAATATCTTCAAGAAAGTGTTGGTGTATTTAGTTTCCAGCAACAATGGTGAGAAAACAATACAGAACTAGAATCGCCCATAAGAACACGCAACCAAAACGACCCACCAATTACATAAGACAGAATTGTCAAAATTCATTGTACCCAAGAGCTAACTCGAGCTTACAAGAAAAACCCACAAATCAGAATACCATAAAATAGCGTATCTAGCAAAAATAGACCCAAATGCAAAGCTAATATAACATTTTACTAATACTTAAACCCATTGATTCCAATTCAGTGGCGAGAACTCTGACAACTTATGCTCACTTATGACTCAAAGCAAATTCAAGCAAGAAAATCTCACGAGTTACATAGAACACGAAGAACTAAAAAAAGAAGATCAGAAGAATCAAAAGATAAATGAAAATAAATAAAAAAAGAAAAAGAAAAAGAAAAAAGAAAAGAAGTGTACCATATTTTGAATATAGCAGGTGATATTCGGAAGAGAATAACAGATAAGCAAGGTCGGCAGCGTCGAATCCGGCAGAGGCTGGAGGGGCGGGGCCGAGCCTTGAGGAGGAGAGCCGCGAGTCTAATGGAAAGAAAACCTAGAGGAGGAGAAAAGAAAACCTTGGTTTTTTGGAATTAATCAAGGACAAATCTCAGTACCATACCATAAATTAATGAACCACAATCCAAACACACGCTAAGCCACTTCTTATATTAACAAAAGCAAAAGCTAGAACTAAACAAGCATCATTGAATTTCACAATTCCAGGAACATTTTGCAAAAGTATATATTTATGAACAACCACACTGATCAAATGTCAAAACAAATTAAAAGTCATGCTCAAAACCAAAGTGAAGAGCACAAGAATAAACACCTGCAAAAGTTGCCATTATCCTTACACTCTTTACAGGCATGCATTCACGTGATGTTCGTCAAAATGCACGAAAGTCCTGATCCTTATTCGTGGCTTAGCACTGCCAGGAGAGAAAGGAATGAAGAAGAAACTACCCCTGGCTCGAGTCTTGTCGATATTCAACATAATCTGCCATTGTAGGCTTGTAAAATTTGCCAAATAGGAAGAAGACGATTTCCTTTTTACGTTTTAAATTTTTTTAGGAATTTGAATTTTAGTTCAAAGGACCTGTAAATTGGACTTTGACACGGCCCAAATAAATAAGAGTACAAATGGGCCCGGCCAGTTTGACCAGAAAGCCCGTTTGACTATATTTAATTTAAGCTAAAATCTTAAATAAATTTAAATTTTACCAATAAGTCAATCTAAGCTTGATCCTAATTAAGTCACTCAAGTAAACTAACCAATAGTTTGTTGAAATTGAAGTGTTACTACCAAAAATTATAGTACGAATACGGTTATACATTCTCAATTTTTAGATTATCGTATAAAAATTTGTAATTAATTTTAAAATAATATAAAATTATTTTAAAAGTTAAAAATATTAAATTAAAAAGAATTAGCTATTACAGACCGAGACGAAACCCAAATTAATCATTACATCCTTGCTCATCTACTAATAAAAATGTTCATGCAACTTTTTCATTAGCGCACCACTTATAATCCACAGCAATTAACTCCACAAAAATTTATTGAAAGAGCAAAATGTATAACGTACGGTTCATGTACGTTTTGAATTTGACGAGCAATGAACTCTTCTAACTCATTCTTGATGATAGAGTTGTCTATTTAACAAATAGATATTCTTTTTATAATGAAGTCTCACAATTGTTTTATGTGACAGAACTGTTAGTATTTTATTTTCATTTTCAATTTTTATCATTATGGTAATTATTGAATGATATCATATATAATATAGATGTGGGTTCATATCTTCATTTAGATTTGATAACATTCTTTTTGTATTTTTAATTCTTAAACTTATCATTTTCTATATATATTTAGATTATTTTAATTTTAAAAACAGACAGAAAAACACTATCGGAATTATTTTCGATAATTATACAACTATTAAGAAATCTTTCTGAGCAAATCTTTATGTTTCATTCGAGAAACTAGAATCTACTCATATGCCATATACGTTAATAATTATATGGGATTTGAGAGAAATCTTATTTATATTAATCTCACACCTCTCTCCATTTTCTCTTGGAAGTAAAATACGAGCAACATGATGTAATCTCACACTCTTTACTTACACAGTACAATCTAGAATGGGCGCATATATTTCACTCCTGCCACTGAAAATATTCTAAAATTTTGTTAAAACATCTCTCAGTTCAATAACTAAACAAGTATATAAATATTAATATAAAAAACTGTTATGATATACGAATTTTTACAAGATTACTACTTTAGTGTTGTTTCTAGTTAATGAAAATATGAGTTCTTCATCTGAACATTTAGAAAACACATCAATCAGATGCTAATTTGCTTGACACTCACCACTTTTTGTTCTTGGCTTTAACTTCCTATCTATATTTCATTGACGATATTCTTATGCGTTCTGTCAGCCTCTTTATGCAGCCTCTCATGCGGATAATCACATGGAGCAACTTAGCAAAAGGATTTAGATCTGTAAGATTCGAAATCATCAGCCGCTTCAATACTCTATATAATTGGCACAAATTTTTTAGGTCTTTGCATCCGTCACTAAGGACAGTCCATAAAGTCATAATGTGAATTTTTTGAGCAAATTTTCTCTGTCAGATTGACCTATGATCCTCTTTTGAAGTAATCAATTTAATGGTATTCATTGCCGCTTCCTCTCTTAGTGGCCGAAGCTTTGCATTTGTCTCAAGCTCAAGAGTTCTAACATGCAAATTTTCTGAAGTTGCCTCCAATACTCACAATCTAATGCGAAAGCAATGTCTACAGACCATAAGCAATTATGCTTGAAGCAAGAATCTCAGGCCTGGCCGAGAAGATAGCATCATGAGGTTTCATCACCTCTCTGGTAATCTCTGGTGAAGAAACAACAAAAATAGAAATTTCACCAGTTATAGGTGCATCAGATTCCATATTTTTTGGCCATGTGTGTCAATCTATGGAAAGGATGAGAGCTTTAAAAGTTGAGAATGTCTTCTATGACCTCCCACGGCCCTAGAAATAGATTCAGACTTGAGTCATTGAAGTCCAATATGTTCTTTGGTTCCAGGACCATGAACAGAAAGAAAAGCTAAAAAGCACTGGGACTGGGGCAAGATGGAGCTTCATGAGGAAGTTGGATCATTTAATCATTAAGGATCATCATACATAAGATATTTCAACCCAGTTATATTTTGTTATTGAGCCTTGGAGTTTTACAAGATTTTCTTCTAATGGCATCTCGGAAAAGATTTATTTTTTTTTTCAAAAGAAAAGAGCTGTCTGAGATTGATGCCATATTCCATAAGCTAGTTTGGTTTTGAATAATTAGGATTAGACTCCAAGCTTTATCCTTTTTGACTAATTCAAGGAGCTATCTCTTTCTTTCCTTGCTAAAGCTAATTCAGAGAGAAGTACCTGATTTTTAAAACTCTTTTGGAGTATTTAGTGATGCATCTTTTACATAACAAAATCTGGACAAAAAATAGTATAAATGGTATGCAAAAAAGTTGAAAGAAGAATAAGAAAGGACATAAAAGTAAACTGCAGGTTACTAGACTCCCCCCTATCTTTCTTCCCTGCGCTCTTACAGGTGCCATATCAAGCTTAAACTTGCCCAGACGTAACAAGAAATTCTCTCAAAATTTTAACTCAATGTTACTAAATCATTGCCCTAACAAACACTGGTTCAGGCCAGCCTCTTGAGACAAATCTCTGTTTCATCTCTGTAAAATGAAGCTCTGCTTCAAAATCAGAGGTCTGGCATGTACTAAACAAACCCACATTGCAACACCGTCAATCATCTCTACATAAAAGACAGGAAGCAGAAGGCAAGAACCCTGCTGAAATTAAAAGCAGAGGAAATAAACAAGCAACTTAACTAAATGAGAAGAACTTTATATATCTGGTTAAGTACAAGTAATTCATGGCAATATCTAAAAACCAGTACAGTACATCGCAGATGACTAGAGCCTGCTTAACATGGACTAAGCAGCTTTAAAATTACCCATTTCTTGATAAGAGAACTTCAGTTCTCTCTTAAAAAACCCAGAAAGACTAAAGTTGTAAACCAAACAAAAATTGCAACTATATAACATAATCAGACCATTCAGATATATGGGAAGTATGATCCATGGTGAAACTAGGAATCTTATCGAGCTTGATTGGATTTGCTTTTCCTCCAACAAGTCTTGCTGGGTTCCCTACAGCTGTGGTTCTCGGCGGCACATCTTTTAACACCACTGAACCAGCACCAATCTTGGCTCCATCCCCAATCCTAATGTTCCCCAAAATACAGTCCCTGCTCCATCAGCACTCATGCCCAAATCTTGGGGTGCCGGTCCCCACAAGCTGCAGTCCTCAGTGTCACGTTGTGTAGATGAACATATGCGATCACGCCGTCTCGCCGATCACTACTCCGGTAGCGTGGTCGAGCAAAATCCCCCGCCCGATTTTGGCTCAGGATGGATATCCACGGCAAAAGCCTCGGATACTCTGTTTGAATCAACAGTGCTAATACTTTCCGGTTTTGCGACCAGAGTTTATGCGCTAATCTATGAGCTTGGCAGGAGAGAAATCCTTTGAAGTTCAAGAAACAATGCACATAACTTATACAGGCAGGGTCTCGTTCTTTGACAGCTCGCAAATCTTCCTCCACTGCCTCGATTATTTCCCTATCATCTTGAAGCACCGCCAAGAAAATATCATACAGGGTACAGCTAGGGAGACTCAAGTTGCTTAACTTGATCGAGAGATGATTCGCTAATGCCCTCTCTAACGATTGCTGAGACAATATCGAAGTGTAATAGTAGCTTGACAAAATGGGTTCTCGCTCAACATCCGATCTAGCTTCCTCTTGTATTTTAACCCAAACATCGACTCTATCCTCTTCCCGATGGATTTCGTCCACGAGTGGGCGAGTGTGAATCATTTTAGTCTGATTCCGAGTGATGGGTATACAAGAAGAATGGTCAGAGAAACCGGTTCTGTAAATCTTGACGTACCTGAACCCATCATCGGTTTGGGGACAGTCTGATATCGAAGCTTCAATGCAAGCCGCCATAGAATTATCGGAAGCTTTCTGGGGTTTGGCCCGACAGAAAATCACAGGAGATGCGCGGGAAGAAAACTGGAGACGTTGAGGGGATCGAAAAGAAGGCAAGTTAATATATAACAGGAGACTCAAAGGTCTACCTATGACATGAACTTTCATGGAAAAGGAGATTTTCTTGGGAAAATGTGATCTGACATAGGGAACGAGGGTTGGAAGGGATAAGCAAATGTGGCTTGTTATAGACGTCCCGATTGACTGTCTGGTTCATGGAGATTGGTATTTAAGGGGGTCGTAACGTTGCTTTCGCCTGCAATTATACAGAACTTAAGAGGTCAAACTTGAAAAAAGAAAAATTAAGTGGTGAAAAATATAAATATTTATTTCCGTAACGACAATAATTCTAGAAATTTAAAAGAATATTTTAATTGTTTTCCTTTTCTGGAGTTGACAATAAAATAAGATAATTTTGATGGGGTAAGGTTCGATGTATTAACGTTCTTATCAGGTAATAAAAATTTTAATTTTAAAAAATAAATAATTTTTTATTTAGTAAAAAAATAATAATAATTTAATAATTTACTATATATAATATGCATTTTAGTAGTTTTAAATAAAAATATTTAGGAAATAAAAACCTAAGAAAATTAAAAATTTATAAATTATAGATTACGTTAGTAATTAATATTCTAATATCATTTAATGATTTAATTAAGATTTATTACCGTTTGCTTAATCGTTACATCTCTTTGTCCATACTTTTTTTATAAATTCTAGATTCTTTTCACATCTAGGATTGTAATTTTAAATTAAAATATTTTAAGGTAATAGTTTAATGTTAAGATTATGGATTATATAATATGATATGTATACATATTAAAGTTATTTTATATTTATCCTAAAACTTAATTCATTAAATGGAAACCTAGTAATCCATAACTTTAATTATCTTTACCCATTATTATTTTTCTTAGGAAAAAAAAAAATGTACAAAGCTCATGATTGAGGTTGTAAAAGAAGTATAATATAGCCCACAAGATGGAATATAATTAAGTTGTATTTGAATTTGAATTTGTAAACATCATGACCCCACAACCCACAAAACATAAATATATATATGAACATATATGTTACCTTTTATTATCAGATGACAATTGATAAAAAGTAAATTATATATATCATATATATTATAAATAAAAAAAATTCATACCATCCATATGTGAGCACGAAACTTGAGGTCTCAAAATCAAAACTTTTTATAGATAATAAAAAAAAAAAAGACAAAATATAATATCAATACAAGATACAAATTTGAATTAAAATACTGTAATAAAATAAAATTAATTAAAAATTATTATGATTATTTCATTACCATGTAAAAATATAAAATTCATAATTGTAGGATTGAATATCCAAGTGAAAATTATTTTATTATGTATAAAATTTGTGAATTATAATTAATTTATAGAGACCATATAATTAATACATAAAAATTAAGAAATTAAATTAAATACAACTTTAAATAAAATATTAACATATACTGTTTAAAGATTTTCATCCCAAAATATTTTACTGTTAAAAACTAAAAAAGTAATAATAATAATAATAATAATCGCTTATTATTACAATTACTGAGGCAGTAAATTGAAGGAGTGGAGGATATAATTAATAATAATATTTATGGGTAAAAAAAAATAACTGACGAAAATGACGTGTGCGGTGACGTGTGCGGTTTCTGACTTGCTTGTCAGCTAGTTACGGTCAAACGGACTAGCATTGGTTTGGATTGGTCCAACTGTAGCTTCTACGCCACGAAAGGAAGTATTGCTCACACGCATATCAAGCGCGTTATCAACAAATGTATTTAACCCTTATGTAATCGATTACGTCTTGCCAACAGGAAAACTACACGTGAAAATTCCTCCCAAAATTTCTCCACCCGTCACCTTCACATGTTTACCTGCCACTGGTACGTTAATATATGTATATATATATATAAATATAAATATATTTTTTATCAGAAAAATTTAAAAAAAAAGAATTATTAAATTATGGTAATTGATTTAGAAAATAAAATATGGTTAGACAATTAATTTTTCATAGATATTCTATTTTTTATTTGATTAAATTAACGTAATAATTAATTTGATATTACCTTTTATCCCACTTTTAAAAACTAAATAAAGCACGAATATTCAAACTATTGTTAGAATATTCCAATTTTTTTGAAATCTAATTGTTTCGATTTAATTTTCATATAAAAATTCATTATAATTTTAATTAAATATTTATACCAGTTATATTTTTTCTTGACTGGTATTTATACGAGATATCTATGTAGTAAGGTTTGATTCTTTTTTTTTACGGATAAATATTTATTTATTTACTTTTGATGCAACAAAAGTAATTAAGAAAACGCAATTGATAAATAAATTCACCAAAAATAATTTTTATAATTTACTTATCTTTGTAATTTTCAATTATAATGATTAATTTCATGTACATAACGTGACACTACAAATTATTATAATTAAATGTAATCATGAAAAAACACAAAAAAATATTAGATGTGATTGTTAATTGTAATTTATTATAGATATATTTTGTAATAAAAGCATTTAAAAGAAACAACATTTTTTTTTTTTTTACATATTTCCTAAACAAAAGTATCTTATACAAGCATAATTAATTATATGTGGTCCGATTGATTTCTATGGTGCCAAGAATTTAATAATTTATATTATATACTTTTAGAGTCCCACATTGGCCCTCCATTTATTTCTAATAGGAGTTAAATCATATATTGAAACAATATGGTAATCCTAACTGTATTTATTGTAAAGGTTCGAAATTAAAGGAAAATAATTTATATTTTAAATGCAAAAGTAAATAATAAAATTAGGGTTTTCGTTTCTTATACAGTAAATTAGAATGCTGAATAAAATTATGAGAATGTCCCTTTTACAGCGGTTTATAAAAAAAAAAAAAAAGTAACAATTATTAAAACAAATAAATAAATGTTCTAGTGAGTTAACCTCCACTAGTACTTGAAGGAAATCCGGAAGGTAAACTACTCACAACCTTTTTGCTTATTGAGATCTGGATCTTACTCTTCTTGATTTGAAATAGTTAATAGAAGAGTGAACTACACTAATCTTGTAACACCCAAAATTGGCCAAGTAGGCCCTGGAATTGATTTTTTTGTTTATTTGGGACATTTGCATGTACCGTAAGTGCGTTTCACTTCCCAAAAAAAAAAATTAGGGAACCTAAGAACCGCCCGTAGGTGCAGTAACCATTTAGTTTTTGGTGTCGAATAAAGTAAGGACCCCTCACCCTATTCTCTATCATAGATGTGAAGTTTGAATAAATAATAATACGGTCTTTTGTACAAGTTAGATAGATATGCATAATTAATTATGGATTGCTAATAGAGCCCGAATCGAACATTATTCTTTATCGATTTCTTTTTGATTTATTTTACAGTTTAAATGCATTGCGGTATCTGGTTTATCTATTCTATGGTTTTAAATGCATGTATCACTGCTTACTTGACAACTGTATGATTTAGGATTTAAATATGATTGCATTACCGGGTGCATGTTCAATGTTTATGTGATTGTGTTTGATTTGGTAACGGAGATTAAGGAAAAACAGAAAATGGGTGTGATATAATAAACAGATAAGATGACAGCCTCACTAGATGATTAGCAGATGGTAGACGGATCGAGTTCATAAGGAACCCTACTGTGAATGTTGTTTCATACCGGACGGGGTATAGAGATTTGGTCATTTAGTGCTCATACCAGACAAGATA
>NW_019014680.1:1561934-1576895 GCF_000150535.2 Carica papaya | reverse complement strand
TCTTAATTGAATTCTGAGTGGGAAGAAATTTTTTTAACTTTTTTTACCAATCGGCGGTGGCTCTAGTTTAGGTTGGTTTTAACTAATTTTATACGTATCCCTAAGAAAAAACACGTTAGGAATCTTCGATTAGGTAATTTCATCAGCTGGCGTAACTTACGACCGACCCGCACCGATCGCCCTTCCGGCTCCGTGTACCCCCTGGATGGGGAATGGTATTCGCCCAGCATGCACCCAAAAGACACGGTGAACACGATGATCAAAGAATCGTGTGAAATGAAAAACGAAAAGGGAGTCATCAAAGAGGGTTTTGAGTTTTGGCTGCGGTAACTTCGCTGGGATTTGTCTGTAATTTTTGGCTCACTCGTCGTCCCTTTTGCTCTGATATGACCACAATGAGACTTATAATTGAATTTCGAGTGGGAAAAAAAATTTATTTTTTTGACGGTCGGCGATGGCTTTGGTGCGACAGCGGCCGGTGGTCAGCCTCCTCTCCAGCGTCTAGTTCTTCTTCTCCGGCGAAAACTGGTGCGGCTAGGGTTAGGGTTCCCTAGAACACGATGCTTAAATACCCACCCTATATCGATCTTGGCCATTTGTTTAGGAATACATGGCCCTCTATCATCTGTTAGATCTATCTTCTTCGGGTAATGAATATGGACCGCATGATCAAATTGAATCCGATCATTTGATTGCGTTTAAAGAGGGAATGCATATGGATCGTTCACGCGCACGAAATGAGATCTGGACTGTCAGATCGTCGAACATGCGGATCGCTCGCGTGGCCTCCTGCATGGTGCCGATATCAGTGGAGTTGCCACGCGATGTGCTCTGGTTTGCCAGGGCTGTTGACCGAGGCGTCTCACATTGCCAAACTTTTTTTTTTTACGATTTAACATATATTTTTAAAAATATCTCTCGAATTTAAAATTTTGCTCTTTTTATTTAAAATTATTTTCAATTTTGTCCCTAATTTATTTTTTTCAAAAATTTAATAAAATCAAATTGAAATAAATTAAAATAATTATTTATATAATATATTATAAATAAGAGCAATTATCCCGGACCGATTTTTGAGTCCGGATATTACATTTATAACTATAAATTATTATTAATTTTAAAATTTAATTTATGTGGGATGTAATTTTTTTAATATTATTTTTTGGAACTTGCCACACCCGCAAAATCCCACTAGTCCTATTCATGAGTGTCATTGTAATATCACTTGGTAACCATTCAATTCATCAACTTTGGTCCACACTATATGCGTATATGTATATTATATATTTATATATATACGTACAAAATTTCAATTTGAGGCCTTCATCGAATGTGTGTGTATATAGGGAAATAAATTTTGCATATGAGGGTATTTTCGTAAAGGTGTGAGAGGGTGACTCTTCAAACTTTGAAATCTAAAATCTAAAATATATAAACACTAACCAAATTGAGAAAGAGGTCGAATTGACAACTCTTCTTTAAATAAATATTTTCAACTTTATTTCATTATGTTGAAAAAACAAATTAATACAATTAGAATTAGAATTAGAATTATATATAATCTAAAATAGTATGTTATATTTTTAATTTAGTTATTAAATAATATAATTATTAAATTTTATTATTTACATGATACCATAGGAAGATTTCTAAGTTTAATTTTGTTTAGGTTCAATAATTCTCATCATATTATTTTCCAAAAGACTATTATTATTATTATTATTATTATTGTTGTTGTTGTTGTTAATATTATTACCTAACCTTTGTATGATTTAAACTTTAAAGGGAAGTTAAAAAACAATTTATTAGTGGTAACAATGTAATAAGTAGTTAATAGAAAGTATAAAATTTGCTTAAAGAAATGTACTTATGTAATAAATATTTCATTTAAAAAATAAGCATTTATTTATTTTGTGAAAAATTAACAAGATATATATGTGTTATAAATTTTATTGTATACAATAAATATTATTATTCAAGTAAATATAAAATAAATATTTTAACTAAATTAGTCAAAATACGAATTCAAACAACTCTAAGAGAGAGATTTGTCAAAAAAAAAAGACGTCGATCGTCATTTGAAACTAGAGTTGTGTGTTCATATGCATATATGTGTGTATTAATAATTTTTAGGATTAAAAGAAACGGCAAAATGTATTTGAGGCGTAAGTATGCCTTTTTTCTACTCCCTCTATGTTTTCGTTCTCCTTATTTTTTGTTATTGTTTTCTTCTTCTCTTTGCATTTGAATTTTATCTTATAAGTCACAACTAAATTTGATTCACTAAGTTAGCGAGAAAACTTTCATATTATCTAAACAACTCATGGAGAACGAATACGATGACAATTGTCGCAACAAAAAGAGTTACTTACCTCTTCTCATCAAGACCCAAATATCCCACTAGGGTTTTTTAAAAATTAAAAATATACCTTATTGAAATCAATTTTGAAGAACCACACACCCTTTAAAATTACTATAATGGGTTTAAATTATTATATTTTCATAATGACTAATATTGTAAATTCACTACTTATTCTTATCAATAAAAATAAAATTACTAAAAATTATAAAAACTCAAATCATCTTCGATTGAAAATTTTGATTAGATGTAAATCTTTTTCCCCATACTAAGTTGATCAATTAAATATATATATATATATATATATATAATAGATTAAGATTCTAAAGATTTAAAAAAATAAGTAAACTAGACAATAATGGAGGCAGAGAATATATTTCTTTTATTGTTGGAATATTCCAACATAAAATATTATTATTTATTCTATGTTGGATATGAAGCATATAATATAGAGGCTTGGATACAAACACAAAGAATCTAATTTGAATGGTGATTCATTCTAACTTTTTGACTTTTTGCACCACATCAAACCGTTTATGAAAAAGGTTAATGCCAAATATGAAGAATTACCGGGGAAAGGCATATTTTCACATGAATGGTATATGTAGAGTACTTTTCTTTTACAATAAGAATAATAAATATATACATGTATATATATATAAATACTGCCTTGTTACTTGCTGTTTCTCTTTTTTTGCTTTTTTAATGGAAAATGGCCAAGATTCTGCAAGTACCATAATGCTCCTGCTGCTGCATGCTCTGCTGCTGCTTTCTTTCTGGAGTGTGGAGCACCATAGCACTCCAAAATTGTTGATGATTCTCTAATTTCAATCACAACCTTGAATATGAACCTGCAATTATTCAACATTCATACATATATAAATATGTATATGGACATAACCATTTTTTCTGGGTATATTAGGAGCTCAATTCTTTGTTGTTTTGATATTATTCATATAACTTTCTTTTTGGGGTGATAATTTAGTATCATATGGTTTAAATTTGATTCCCTTTAGATTCCAACTTCCGCATGTTTATATCTGAAGCTTAGATACTTTGAGATGTTTCATGCAAAACTACCAATTTTATGACAAAAAAAACTCAGCAAGATACTTGAATTGTCATGAAAAGGGTGCAGAAATTAGATTGAAACAGGGCAAAAATCACACGGACGATACTGCATTTTGTCATTTTAGCTATTAAACAGAGTCTTAAATCTTTGCTTTTTCAGAATTTACTTACTTTCTAGTTTAAGTTGTGATATATTTCTTTATGAAATAAGTTATTAGGCATAGTTAAATGATTGATTAACTAAGAGATTGATTATTATGAAATTTTAGACTTTTATTTAGCATCTTTTTAAGTTATCATGGGAAGTTGAATCTTCACAAATTAAATCAAACTTATATGGATAAATAAAACTTTATTGCTTATATTCTAAAGGTGTGTTGACATAAAAACTCCACTTACAGAGTCAAGTGAATAGGCCCTTCCTCTTTGCAGCACTGATACACCGGGGAATTCCATCTCTTTGCAACACAGACTTCATGCAACAGAAGTTTCGCCGACAAAGTATCTGAAGAGTTAGTATTAGTTAGACTTAAACTTAATGGACAACACAAACACCACTCTAATGTTGAATTGAAAGGTTCAATTGAATACACAAACAAGAGTAGAGAATTAAAGTTCTAAGCAAAAAGCCTAATCATACCACCAGAATGATCTTATAAAAGATTCTTGGCTGGTTACAATCATTGGTAAGACCTACTCAAGTCCAGATTGTTATAATCTCTAAGAACTTCTTTCACCAAAAAGCCTATGTGACAGAAACTGCATAGTTTCTGCTCCAAAAACAAGTTCTTTAGTTGGAAAATATATTAAATGCTTTATCTAAATTTATAAGTCATTGAGCAAAACCTTCCTTAGCTTCAAGATATATGTCTCTAATTAGAAATAGGGCTATGTAGAGTACGAACTTTGGGACTCGGCCTAATTTCAGTTAAACCCTATGATTTTGTTTTGTTCCAGTTCAATATCTTATAGTTTGATTTTTTTTTTTTTCATTTTATATTAAAGTTAAACTGTTAGTTTTTGAGAGTATATCTATACTTGCTTAGACTTGAAAAACAATTCATCAAACTTCAAGGCCAAACAAATCGAAATTGGAGGAAAAACTTCAAAAAATTACAAGATAAATACATAAAAAAAAACTAATAATTTTAATTAAAATCACAAAAGCTAAAGCCTATGCTAATTAACTGTCACAAAAAAAAAAAAACACGGGTTAAACAACGATTAGACCAGACCAAGGTGTAAAACTACGACTTTCCATTAAAAAAAATATATTTTATATATATGTAAATGATTGAGTAAATGATTGAGCTAAATGATTGAGCTTCAGAAGAAAATGCTTAAACCTCTAACTAGAAAAGTAAATGATTGAGCTTCAGAACCTTCTTGTCTAATGGACTCCTAAACTAAAACTCACTAGCAGAAGCAATATTATTGAACTAGAAAAAGCTGCAGAAACCAAAAACAGATAAAGCACTAGACTATAAGACAAGAAATTCTCCTTACGCCATACAAGTGGGCAACAAGCACACGCAAAACATTTTGGCTAAAATAAGCCAAATTCCACCAAATCTATATACAAGTTAGTGAACTGTAATGGTTTATATGTATCATTATATAAGATATAACAACACTCTACAATAGTGAATATTCACTGTTCCAGGCCACATGGGCCAGCGCGTTAATAAAATCTTAAGAGTTTGAAAAACAGAGTACATAATTACAAGATAGAGTATATACAGATTATGTAACAAAGTATTCATCCTATATTTATACCATTATCCTATATTTGGATAATCCAGTGCTTATCTTATATTTATCATCCATTAATAGTGTCTATCCCGTTCTTATTCTATTAATCTACGAAGCACTTAACAATTCATGCATATTTTCCAAATCGTCCATTGAATTCTATATTTAGCAACGAAAAGCTTGTACAAGAAAACTAAAGTTTGCAATTAAGATATATTACTTTTATAGCAATGGAGATTAAACAAGATAAAATAATGATGATTGATATATACCTTGTCCGTACACTGATAAACACTACATAATACATGCATCAAACATTACAAGAACACGCTGAAATTCAAGCAAAAAACGCCCTTTCAAAGGGCACTAAAATTGATCAGGAGCTAAAATTTTTTTACCTTGAATTCTGAATTCAGTCCCATCTTCACCGGGCTCCGGGTGTACTTTCTCTGCGGAAAAAACACGAACACTTTGTCTTCCAAACTTAACTATGTCTTCTAAATTTGCCCCACTACCCAGAGCTTCTTGCCTGCCGGCCGTCACAACATCAGAGAACTTTCTATTTCTGGGCTTCTCCTGTCTGAACTGAAAACATCCATGAAAAGATTATGAACTTCCACGAATACCCGACCAAAAAAAAAAAAAAAAAGTAAAATCAGACAACCAGAAAAAAAAAAATGGAACCATGGGTTACTCAATTTACCAGGATGGGGGAACTTTTGATTGAAGATGGATCAAGAGGAGGTATGTTGTTGAGATTGAGCTTGAATTTGTTTGGGCACCAAGATTCCATCGTCTTCCCCATCGTCGTCATCTTGTTCCACACCTTCTCCTGGATGCTTTGAGGCCGAGTTCTTGTGAATGGAGATGAGAAGAAAGTAACCTTGGATTTATCGCTTCCATGTCAATCACCATAATCCTCGGAGGTAGAACAGTAAATATGTTAACAAGAAAGGGACGAAAATGGGGGTAACCACCTCGTGCAGCGCCATGGCTTTGTACTGTCACGACCAAAATGGTTATTATTATAATAAGTAAATAATAAAATAGTATTGTAGTCTAATCCTTTTTTAAACATTTTTTTTTTTTATTTTCTTACTTTTTAGATTACTTAAAATATATATTTTAAAATATAAATTGAATAATATATATAAATTTATTATTATTATTATTATTTTAATTTTGAAGGAATTAATTTTCTATCAACTGCTTTTTAGTTTTAAGTAAAACTCTCTTCTTTGATTATCACTAATTTACTAACAAAATATTTAAACCAAAACTCCAAGTAAGTTACTAACCAATTAAACTAATATTTTTCCATTGAATTTTAAATTCATAATTTATATATATGATAGAAATAATCCTATATAATGGTGTGTGTATATATATATTGTTGTGAATTTGTGGTATTACTTTTTTTTTAATAACTATTTACATTATATTAAGATGAAAATGTGCTATATATATATATTATCATAAACTTGATATATAAAATAACTTTTAACATATTGAATTATGTATTCAATTTCACAATAACAAAAAGAAACTTACACATCCGACAGAAAATTTCTACCAAGTCTAGAAACTGTATTGATCACCCAAAGCTTAAAAAATGTGGAAATGCCATATTAATTTTGGTTCATGTTTCAAATATTCATTAACTTAATCTAAAATAACTAATTATTAACTTAAACAAAGTCATTTTGTGTAATCATCTTCTCAAATTATTGCAGTGTTCAAGGAGGTACATCAAAAATCGCAATCCTATCACGCTATCGCTACTCATTGAAAGAAAATTCCACAAACATACAAGTTCCTTGATCTCGAAGATCAAATCAGTCCGGCCAAGAAGAAAATCAATACGTGTATTTTCGCTACAAGCAATGTTTCTTACAAGCTTCTTTCCCAGAAAAATGAATAATGAGATATTTGAACAAGATTTACATATAGTCTAGCAATTCTGTTGAAGACCTAGAGTGACTATCTGTTCTGACCAGATATAATTTCACTGTAGAGATCCAGCACCTAACATTGCAGTAATCAGTCAGAAGCTGAAGAACAGAAGGGCAGAAAATGACTGAGAAACAAGTATAAACACAATAAGTGACATGGGCTAGAACAAAAACCAAAAAGCAGTCACAGCCATAAAGCTGTAATAAGGAGAAACAGACTCATTCCTCCCAATGCATCAACCAGAAGCAGTCTCTTCCTTTCCTTACATCTATATATATCAACATTGATGAGCAATTCCAGTAAAAGGAGATAAGGTTTACCCAGTGTAATTGAAGTAAGGCTGCATGTAGTTCCAAATCCAATCCAATTGAATAAGAATGAGAATATGATTCAAACAAAATATAAGTCTTGATAAAAATAGTATTACAATTCCAAGCTTGGAGATCCAAATCCATATGAGTCTAATCGATTCAATTACATTGGTTAGATATATAAACTGTAACTAAAAATTGTACTTATCTAACTAATAAAAGATTCAAGAATGGAACGGTAATAGAACAGACTTGCACCTAATGGAGTACATAACATAATACAGAGAGGAGTTAAGGATTATTTGAACTGAATTGAATTGAATTGATTTATCCAATCACAACAACAACCAAGTCATCCACGTATTAAAAAAATTACAAGGCATCCAAATCTCATGACTAAATCAAAAAGAGATCACTGGCTAGGCTTCAGGCACTCCATGTTAAAAAATTGAGAAGCAACATTATCTTTCTAAAAAGAGAAGCAAAAGCAAATAACTTGAAAAGTTGAAAGGACAGTAAATATGGATTTCACATGTTTTCTTCACGTAATACTTTGGAGATAAAATACCAACTAATAATGTTGTTAAGTCATAAATAGTTGTTCTTTCTTGGTGAAAATAGATCCTATCATGTAAAACGTTAAGAGCTCATGTTCAAGTATTAAGGCAGAAAATGTGTTACAACCATTAAGACAGCGAACCTAAATTCTTCTGGAGGTTAAATAAGTTGCAAAAAGTTCGTTTGTGATGGTACTGAACTCATAGTACACAAAATAGAAGTTGCAAATACAGCAAGATTTGCAGGTATCTCCTCTTTTTCTCTAATATCATTCGCCAGAAATCCAAAAGAAAACTATTAAACAGGAGATTTACAAACTGTAGCAAAGTCCAAACTGAAGGCTGTGTCAACAACTTCAGAAATACAAAAGATTTACCTAAGCTATGACATTGTTTGTTCAGAGCTTGACCTCCACGTCAACGCCAGCAGGAAGATCGAGTTGCATCAAAGAATCAATTGTTTGAGCAGTTGGGTATAAAATATCTATCAGTCGCTGATGGGTCCTAATCTCAAAATGAAACCTCGCATCCTTGTGTACATGTGGGGATTTGAGAACACAATAGATTCGTTTCTTGGTTGGCAAGGGCACAGGACCCATAGTCTTTGCGTTGGTGTTTCTTGCAGCATCCATTATCTGCTTGCAAGAGTCCTCAATCAGAGGCACCCAATAAGACCTGAGCTTGATTCTAATCTTTTGCTTCGGCGCCATCTGAGGAAAAGAAATGATTTATTGAAGAAACATTCCGTCACAAAAGCCTAAAACATTGGTAAAGTAAGATGGACCCATGAGTCTGGATAGAAAAAGTTAAAAAGTTAGAGGGGTTAAAATAAACTTTTTTACAAGGGAAAGGTATTACTGGAGCAGCTAGGTTCAACCTCAATGTTGCACTATTATCAATTAGCAACGTCATGGCCAATTTCAACCAAGTGGTTTTCTCATAGAAAATTCAAAATCCCATTGCTCGGCAAGGCAATTAAAGAAACATTGCCACCGCCTAGACAAAAAGAGAAAACAAAACCTCAAATTATTAGCATTAGATTTCTTTTTCCAAACCCAAATAAAATGCTACTTTTACAGATGTCCCTACATAAAAGTTTGGTATTTGGAATTCAAATTGAACAATTGAATTAAAAGGATTTCACAATGCAAGATAAACGGAATTTTCAAGTTAGTTATCTAAAGCTTTTAGGGAGCAGCAAATCATAGTGCTAACTTACTAATTATTCATAATAGCAAGTCTTCAAATTCGATTACCAGGTAAATACTCGCTCCTAGGTGCCTGCCAATGGTAGTTCTATTGATCATCCACCACACACAGCATAATCCATTTATTATATTAGAGAAATAATGTAAAACAAACCATCAAACCAGTCAAAAAGCTACTGATCTCCATATTAAACCAACTATTCAACATAGTCAGGCTCGACAATTGTATAGCAAACAAGAAATTATCCAAAATTCATTTTGGAACATAAAAATGGGGATTTACTTCCACTGTCTTCTCTTCAAAATTCATTTAAATAATTTATAAACATAATGTAAAATGTCTTTGTGACCTCAACATCAGCAGGGAGAATACCTTATCTGCATCCGAACTGATAGATGAAGGGAGGGGGACCTCAGAATTTTCCACCTACAGCACCCAAAAATAACATTGAACAAACAATATGTACTGAAAAGAATGCTCCACTAATATCATAACACCATTATGCAACTAAGCTAAGTTGAATCCTTCAAGCTTTCTGGTATACCCTGAGTACATAAAACACCAATACTCCTAACCCAAGATTGTTTTATTATCTTCCCACGTTTTCTTAGCACCCAAGCATAACATGGTTATACTACTCTAAGACAACTCAAATCCACATATCTGAAACGGTAATTTTATAATCTTTCATTAAACCCAACAAAAAAAAAAAAAAAATCACCCGTCTTAATTTTCCACATTTTCTCGGCAACCAAACGGAATTCCAGTGGGGAAAGAAACAAAACACGTACCTCAAGATCACCAGAGCCTGTCCATCAAGGGTTTCTTGAGCTTCCAAAGCTTCAGGAGCGGCAAAAACCCTACTTGAAGACTGTGAGCTTTAAGGGACTGAGCTTGAAGCCACTCTCGGCATAGGGCAACGAAGAGAAAGAAGAAAGCTTTTGCTTAGAAGAGAATGAGGAAGAAGTGAATAGTAAGAGAAGGAAACAGCAATGAAGTACTGAAGAAACCGCCATTGATTAACTCGAATCGAATTGAACCTCCTTCTCCCCCCTCTTGTCTTCTGCTACGCAGAGTGATACCCTCTCTTTCGCCTACTCCTCCATTATCCAAACTGCATTTTTATTTTTATTTATTTTTAAAAAATTACGTTCTGAATTTTCCAACACTGGAAAAAAAAAAAGAAATGTTTATTTATGGATCTAAGCGAGGCCCATCTTTTATTTAATGGGCCTATTTTTTATCATTTAAATAGGATCAAAACAATAATTTATTTTAAAAATAAGTCAATATGAAATTATATACGAAGCTTTAACTTAAAATAAAATCAAGATATACGTTCAAAAAATCGTTCCCTAAATCATACACAATCACAAACAAAGTAAAATATAAAAAAAAAAAAAACAACACAAGATTTTATGTGATTCGACAGGATGTTTACATCCACAGGTAAGACCATCAAAAAAATATTTTACTATGATAAAAAAGAGAATACGTTATCCATAAATTAACAAACTTATGTACAGGAAGACTTCTGACGTTATTATAATATACACAAACTTAATTTTTAAGATAATTATAAAAATATTTTTATAATTAAAATTATCATAATTTAAGACACATCAATAATATATATTATGTCATAGTCAATATATGTACATAATATGTATTTTTTATAAAAAAAAATAAGAGAAATTCTTGGGTTTTTAACTTGGAAAATATTATAATAAAACTCGAAATTTCAAATAATTAAGAATTAATATATTGAAAAAATAACTCTAAAGAATGTAATATAACATTTAGTATGCTCTACAATTCTTGAAAATTTTACTTCAATGAGTGAGATTGAGAAACTAAAAAAAGGCAATCCATCATTTCTTTTACACTTATATTTTAGCCCCTCCCTAATTTTTACCAATGCATGAAATATAAGGCATAGATATGGAGGATCATGCAAGTATATGTAATGTGTGTATATATATATATATATATATATATAGAATGTTACACAAATACAAGAAAGAGTAAAGATCAATTAGTTGAACAAAATTGACCAAAAAAAATATTAGTAGAGTAAAATTGTTATTCTCCTTCTTTTCTATAAAAGTAGGATAATTCTTTCTTGTTGGTCTCCAAATTATAATTTAGTATTTTATTTTTGGGTAATTTATTCAATTAATTTAATAATCATTTTTATTTATTTATTTCAAACATTTAATTTTATTTAATTTCTTAAAAAAATTAAATTATATTTGAATATTTTAAAAAAAATTCAATTTTATTAATTAATTAAATTAATAAATCAATAATACTACAAAAATGTCTAATAATGTTATTAATTTATTAATATGTTAATTTAATTAGTTAAAATTATAACCAAAAAAATATTTTAAATCAAACTGTAATAAATACTAAATTTTAATATCTAATTTAATAATTTACTCTTTACTTCTTATTATTAAGATTTTTTCAAACAATTTTAAATATATATACATATATATATATATTTCAAATCCAACTTTATACTAGTTAGAAATCAAACTTAAATGATCAAATAGGATTATAATCATCTACCTAGTGTACTAACTTGATCTTGTTTTTTCTTTTAATTAGTAATATTATTTATAGTTCAACTGCCATAACACAGCATACCATGGAATATTGGCTTAATTTATTATCAATATAATGCCACTGCAAAGAAGATCAAAAGATTCCCATGATTCTAATTAAATACACTTAATGCCACAGTTTAATTAAACAAGAAACTTAAAAGATCATTTCTTTACTACTAATCTCAACTCTTCGTATATAATTTACATAATATCTATATGTTCATACTAACCTCATCTCCAGCTTTTTTTCTCAGCAGCCAAACACACTCACCAGACTATACCCAGTTGCCAAAATCAGTTCTTTCAATCTTCTCTTATATGGATTTCAAATTTATTTGAACTGTCACAAAAGGGTACTTGCAGTTTCAGCTAAATTTTTTTAAAAAATAATAATAAATAAGAAGAAAACCGCTGCAGTTTTCTTCTTAACTACTCATCTTCTCCAAAATTCTAAACCTCCCTGAAAATGAAAAGCTGTCTATCTAAATATATATATATATATATATTTTATTTTGATTTTCTTTTTTCATGCATTTACCATGTAAACTATTCACTTAAATCACATTTGCTTTGAGTTGGAGAATACATAGCCTAGCTTCTCCACTCTTGAGCCTTTTTAAACTGATAATCATCTTTGCGTTCCCTCTTATGATTTAGTTTTTTTAGTGTTTTTTCCTTTTTTTTTTTTGGCTACTAAATCGAACGTTGAGTTTCATAAGAACTACACAAGGAACCACGCTCCTATATTTATTATGTACACACCCTTTCATCTTCAAAGAAAAAGCCAAAAGAAAAAGAACTTCTGCATTCTCCAACTCGTTAATTAATCTATAGAAGTGTGCATGGAGTTATTCTAGTGTTTAGACCTTAAACGCAATTTGCCTTTTTTTTTTTTTGGGTCATCAAAGTTTTAAGACTCAAAATCCAGATACCCAGGAGCAGATTTTTGATGAACTATAATGGGTAACTTTTTTGTAAGTGCTTTTCTGGTTTTGGCAACTTTGGCTTTTCCGGGTGGTTTTCAGAAGAGTCTATGTCAAGGTGAGGTTAATCAGCCAAAGGATTTTATAAGCTGGGATGATTTGAAGGTGAATGAGCAGATGGCGAGGTTGAGTTCAGGAGACTCTTTCAATGAAAGCAGAGTTATTGTGGTTGACAAAAATGGTGGAGGAGATTCTGTTACAGTTCAAGGAGCAGTAAATATGGTGCCAAATAATAATAAACAGAGAGTTAAAATCTTCATTCTTCCAGGAATTTACAGGTCTGTCTGTCTTCATACAAGACTTTTTAATTTCTATTTTCCTTGTTTTTTTTTTTTTTTCTGTTTGTCAGTAAAGTCGTGATCTTTGTGCTGTGAAATCTTGAAGCTTATTGCTTTATTCTTTTTTGGCTCATTGGATTTAAGTCATGCACTTTTAGCAGTTATCCTATATTTCTGGGTTAGTGGGAAAATCTAATTGTTGCAACACGGACATGAACAAAGACAGTTAGTTACATAGTTATAAGTTACGGATGCAAAAATAAAGTGCTTATTTTTTGATCCCTTCTTGCAGTTTCTTGCTCCTCTTTTCCCTATTGATTAATTTCAATAAATTTATACAGAGAAAAGGTGATCGTTCCAAATTTGAAGCCATATATTTCATTCATAGGAAATGAAAACAAAGTCTTCGAAACGATAATAAGCTGGAACAACAAAGCTTCTGATAAAGACAGCAATGGAGCTCAACTAGGAACCTATAAGTCAGCATCTGTAACTATAGAATCTGATTACTTTGCTGCAACCGGGATTACCTTTGAGGTAATAATCATTTTTGTTTCAATGGGTCGAAGCATTTTTTAGTAGTTTAAATTGATGTTTGAGGATGGTTTGTTACAGAATACAATAGTTGCAGACAACAAAGGATTGGGGATGCAAGCAGTAGCACTTAGACTTTCAGGTGATAAAGCACTGCTCTACAAAATCAGAGTCGTAGGAACTCAAGACACTCTCCTGGATGAGTCTGGTTCACACTACTTCTATCAGTCTTATATTCAAGGATCTATTGATTTCATTTTTGGCCGAGCAAGATCACTCTATCAGGTAATTTAATTCCAAATATAATGCTTTCTTAATGAAACTTCAGACAGTAAAAACCCCATGTTTTGGGATGGAGAGATGTTCCCCGAGCAAGATCACTCTAACATTGACGCGCTTTTGTAAAAACAGGGTTGTATTCTTCATTCCACGGCGAAAAGATCAGGAGCAATTGCAGCTCATCACAGAGATTCAGCCGATGAGAACACAGGATTTTCTTTTGTTGACAGTGAAATCAGCGGAACAGGCAAAATCTACTTAGGAAGAGCTTGGGGAAACTATTCAAGAGTAGTATATGCCAACTGTTACATTGATGACATTATAAACCCTCAAGGATGGAGTGATTGGAACAATCCTTCGAGGCAAAAGTATATATTAATCGCCTCTCTACAATTGATTTCTTAGTATCTTTTTTGTATTTCACATGATGAGATTATAAAACTTTAATGAAGGAGTTCCATTCTGCTAAACAAACATCATGTGGACTTACATATTTCTTTTCCGATATTCTAATATTGGATGAGCTAACAAAAAGTTTTTAACATAGCATAATATATCCGACTTATTCTCTGCAGGACCACAGTGTTTGGGGAGTATGGATGCACCGGAGGTGGAGCAGACAGAAGATATAGGGTTCCGTGGTCAAAAAACTTAACCTACAATGAAGTGAAGCCATTTCTCGATACAAAGTTTATTGATGGGGGAATGTGGCTTAGACTGTAATTCCTCTATATTCAGCTCTGCAGTTTTGCTAGTCTAAGTCATTAGGGCCCCTTATTATACCCGGGCAAAAAGAAAATATAATGTTATAGCCAAATCTTTACCAATAGAAAGAAAGTTCTCTCTTTGTAAAACCCAGAAAGGTTATACCAAAATTTCTCAAGAAAAAAAAAAGAGTTACAACAAAAGGGCAAGAGCCAGCTTTTCTGAACACTATTCCAAACACTTAAAGCATTTACCAGTTCTTGAAAATACAGACCCAAGAAAGAGGTAAATTCTGAAACTTTTACGAGGATATAAAGTTGCTAAATGATACAATTACAACCAAGAAGAAGGATAAAGG
>NW_019014680.1:1501941-1515593 GCF_000150535.2 Carica papaya | reverse complement strand
AACAAATCTATATATGTGTATATATATATATATATCATTTAGTCTTGCTGTACCAGATTAAACCACATAATTAAAAAAAATATTAATTAATTATTTTTGAATATATATTAAAAATATGTTTCATTCTAAATATATAATTAGTTAAATTATTTATCTGTACCAACTTTTTAAAATAACCAATACATATATTAGGTATTACTTATTTAATGATTAAAATAATTTTTTTCAATTATAATATTTTAATTATATGAGAAAACAATCGGAATTACATCAATTATATAAATATGTTTAATTATTATATTTTAATAATATTTCTAGTATTATTTAATTAATAAATATTTTAATTCATATGATATTTTTATCTATTTTTATATATTTTCATTTACTATATTATAATTAATACTACTTTAATTTATATAGGAGAAAGAACTTTATGAAAATAACGACGTACATATTCAACAAACATAATTTTTACTGATTTTTATTATTTACATATTGTGGAAATGTATGTTTCTAACAAGTTCCATTAATTGAATATAACTATTTTGTTTCTCAGACATTAAACCTCAAAGAAACAATGATTTCTCATCACAGAATTGATGATAGAATTCGGATTGGATGTTGGGCAAAAAATCTTAAGCTCTTTCGAAAACGAGAATGAATACACAAGAAAATTCGGATTGGATGTGACCAAAGTCACCGATCTCTACCAAATGAGCATCATCTCATCTTGTACTACAAAATCTATCATCTAAAATGCTAGTGAAAAACCAAAATTGGATTCTGTGGGAAAAGCAAAAGACAAGAAGAGTGACTTAAGGAAGCAAGAGTTACCACATAATTATGCAGCATCTACATATCTTATGGTTCTTTTTGGCAAAATCACTAGAACAGGCTGCCTTTCAGGTTTCCACCAGTAAGCAGATTGTAAAATCGATCTCCCTCCCCACAACTACTATTTGCAGTTTTTTTAAGAGGAGGATCTGTCACATCTTTACTCCTTGGTAGACTTCTTTTTACCGAGACAAATGCCACTTTCCTTGTGCAAGATTGGATTTTTGCACCACCTGAGCTTGCGTCTAACCTTGATGGTTCAACTATGGGGAGGTTCTTGCCGGGTGTACCTGTAATACTCAAACCATCTTCTCCTCTCGAGAATACTTCTACGTGCGTTTGTTTGTCAGCATCAAGAGAGAAGCCCACCGAAGAATCCACCTTATTTTCCTTGCTGCAACTTGAAACTTCTTTAGCAGTAACAACTACATCTGCCTTATTGTTGCTGTCTTCACCGTCTACACAATGAAGTTTGAATGAGAATTGCCAAATTACCAAGAATAATTTTTTATAAAAGTGTATCAACCAGATCTCCAAAGTGATGGATATCGAGAATATGATGTGCTCGTTATACCCGTTGTAGATAAAAATGGAGTAGTAAAGGTAGAACCATATTCAGAACAACCACAATGGACAAACATCTTGATTATAAGCAGCAGCGATGTCACATTTAGTAATGCTTATATTGCTAATGAAGAAGAATCAACCTCATGATACCAAAATAAATAAATCAAATCAGAAGGAAAAGATTTCACTCAAAAAAAAAAGATCAACAGGAAAATTGCTTTTTAGGAATAAGCAACACAAAGTATGGCCAATAGAATGTTGAAGCTGCTCTTACCCCCAAGGAAAGACTCCAGACTATTGTACTGTACAGAAGAATCTCTCACTGAAGCATCTTGGCCATCTCCCTCTGGATCTCTAATCTCACTCTTATTTGTCCTCTCAAGTAAGACAAACTTATCTATCCTCCACTCACACTCTAAGGTCACAAACCCTTCGATTTCAGGATAGAACTCCCTATAAACCTGATCATTTTGAAGAAAAAAGAGGTTACTGATTACAAGCATAAAGGCATCACATCCAAAGTTTTTGATTTGAAACTTGAGGGATCAGAGGTTAACCTCAATTCCTCCCTGAGTTATTTTCATAGATTGCTTCTTTTGGCAGGTAGAAGAAACTCTGTTAAAAATTGAAACAGCATCAAGTAATATCTGCAGGAGGAAAAAAAAGAGATTCAAATTATTGGAACCTACATTTCAAACACTGAATAACTAAAATAAATATAGGTAATTTAAATTATGGCACTGTATCACTAATGCCTAAGCAAAGTTGCATTTAAAAGTTTGGAATATCTAACTCATCAAATATCTAGCTCTGCATTATCTCTTGTACAATCTACCTGTAGTAGCTGTATCCAAAGGTCGACACTATGTAATGAGAAGGCCGTATGAAGATGAAAATGAGACAAGGAACAGTGGATCCAAGCCACTAACCGTCTACAAGACGAAAACAGCTGGCAGGATACGTGGCAAGAATATCCAAAAGAACGGCACGAGGCAATAATCAGGAAGAGGGTAATAAATCAGGCAACAGGGCCTCAATCAAGAAGGAAAGCAGTAACATGGCAGAGTCTGGTGAACAGGCTATGTGACTTCAATGGGAATAAACAAAAGGAGTAACCTGTCAAGATCTGACAGAACCATGGAAAATTAAAGTTACAGGAAACTTCTCGATTATGGTTAGTTCATCCAGAGGTCACAGCAGCTGGGGTTTCTGTTTTTCATTCTATCCAGTGTAACGAATTCTGTTAAAGAAATTGCAGCACATTCAGTGAAATGTCTCGATTTTCGTAGGTTATAAATATATCTGGAAGAAGGCTTTTTTTTATGGTAGGAAAATATTGAATACAGCCTTATAATTCTCTCAATCTCAGTCTCAATCTTTCTGTTACTTGTATTAGTCGTCGAGTACATGTCAAAGCTTCCTAACACCGTAGTGGTTAGCCAACTATACCATTGTGCTTTTACAACACCAATTCAACTTGCTTTACAAACAGAACTTTTTTACAATTAACAAACATGAAGAGGGGTGCTGAACTTACTTGTTGAACCAAAACTCGAAGACGTGCAAGCAGAGCCAAAACCAGAACAGAAAATCCCATAAAATGTGAACGAGCAAGCAAAGTAGCTACCTCGCTATAGAATAGTCAAGGGTGAAAATTCATGAGAGACAATCTTAATGATCAAATATGATTTGCAGTAAAGAACCACAAAATAAACCACCATACTTCTCAAAATATCTGCTTATGGAGATGACAATTGTAAACAACACATTCATATGATTAATAAAATTACCATTTGATATTTTTTTCAAACCTATTTATGGTATCAGAGCTACAGCATACAAACTATAATACACATTAAATATAAGAGTATACTGTCCCTTTAGATTATACATACCAATTCACAAGTCACTTTAACAGTCAAAGTAAACAATTCAAGCAACATTTTCTCAAATTCAAAAGAAAAAAAAGACCCATCACCTACAATTATGAACAAGACATTAAGATGCAGAAATACATATGTGAAATCCAGAATATACCTAGCAGCCTTCAACATGGGCTCAACCATCTGCAACAACAGCGAAGAATTTATGGTTACTAGAATTATTAAAGGGTTACTAGAATTATAAAAGGGTAGAAAAAAAGTACTTAAATCCAGGTTACCAAACTAGTGAATAAACATATAACTGTATGAAGAAAGGTGGTACTTATGACACCTTTCTTTTTTTTTTCTTTTATTTCAAAAAACAAATGAAAAAAATGGTACTTATGACACTTAATACAATAAAGACTTCCATAAAACCTATACAGTTGGAATAATAACATAATGCATGAGAATAGTACTTGTGATTTGAAAAGCTAGAACTACTAATAGGAGAAGAGAAAATTTATACCTGTGATAGTAACCGTGCAGCTCCTAAAAGACGCTCCATAAAGTTAGGTTGTCCACCATCGGTTTTTCTCCACTTCAAGCTGCAAAAAAAAAAAAAAATTCTCACTCCTGAATTCAAGAATGTTTCTTGTACAAAGTACATAATTTAGGATTCGAAAACAGGAAGAGTGCAAATGTAGTGAAGACTGAAATCTGACCATTGCAAGAACATCCAAGATTGGAACCTAACAATAAGCTTCCCTCTTTGCTCCCACAAAAAGAGGAAGCGAACAAGCAGCAAAAAATAATATAAATCTTCTCAGAAAGGTCAAACTTAAATCATTCAATCCTGTATTAATGCTACATAAGATCTTAAACGCCTAGAAGTTTAACTACTCTCATTTTCTAAGTAACAGTTAAAAGATCAACACCATAAAACTCAAATTTTGAAGGTTGCATATTCCAAACTCCATATAAATTTCACAAATACACAAATTTACCCAACACACCATAACTAATTTAAAAGCAACTCCAAATGAATCTGAGAGATGTGATCTCAATTTGGGGTATAATAACTCCATCTGGACAAAAAACATCACAAAACTTATTTCCCTTGAAGAAACTATCAATACAAGTCATGGTCTTTGACATCTGCATGTTCCTCAAATTTCTAGGTTAAATTAAGTAGCAAATACTGCAGCTCCTTGGATTTAAACAAAAAAATAAAAATATATAACAAATATATAATAAGCATTGCTTTCCATCAAATAAATTTGGCGTAACTATATGTTTAGTTACTCTTGTTTCACCAAATAATCAGATAAGCACTTCAATTTGCAGGTGCATGCAAGAAACCATTAGAGATCGAAGAAACTATCAATGTAAGTCATGCTCTTTAACATCCTCATGTTCCACAAATGCTGCAGCTCCTAGGATTTAAACTCAAAAAATAAAAATAAATAAAAATATATAACAAGCATTGGTTTCCATCAAATAAATTTGGATAATGACTTATATGTAGTTACTCTTATTTCAAAGAATAATCAGATAACCAGTCACAAATTTGCATGTGCATATGCGAGGAACTTTTAGAGATTTCCTTTAACAGGAAGGGTTAGCAAACTGATACTAGATGACATACAGAGTACCGAGATCGCTCAAGCTCCCTGATTTTAATTTCAACACGTATGGTAACTTGATAACAAGACAGAAATGTGAAGTAGAAATGCTTGTATAATCAAGTTTTTTTTTTTTAAATGAAAGGTACATACCAAGTACTTTTGATTCATAGGCACCAAGGGAATGTCAACCGGTGTAAAAATTATTTATATATTAACCAAGATATTGATAAGGTTCCCAAAATCCTCCATTTAATAGAGACGATGACCCAAAACTAAAAAAACCTAGAGTGTGAAACCATTTAGTCCTAACCCTATCAAAATCCTTATCTACCCCCCTCAAAAGCTTTTCTATTTCTTTCTTTCCATACCATCCAAAATATAGTGAATGGAATGAGGTCCATATGTTTCTTCCCACCACTAATACCCCTCCAAACCCAGATCTCATCCCTTACAGACTTAGTCATCACCCAATTGATCCCAACAACCCATAAACCATCGTTGATAACTTGTATGCAACCGGACACCATAGTAGTCTTTTAATAACAATAGAAAGTATTTATCTATGTAAAGATTTGAATTTCCTTCTTCTAAATTTGAACTTTCTCCCAAAAAAGGGGTAAATTTTCGATACCTAATTAATTCTCACATGAAAGATTAACGATACACTTCTTTTATGGTGAAACTTCAAGTGAGACTTATTATAGTCTTCCTAGTCAATCTAAAGGAACTTGACCTCATTCATATAAAGAATTAGGCTCAAATTTCATTCAGTCTAAGCCACCACATATAAGGATCAGAAAACAACATGTACCTTTCTAAAAGATGCACCATATGTTTAGGTCTCCTTCCAGTTATAACTTCAAAGCAGGAAGTAAATACCCCCTCCAAGTCAGCTGATTGCAAAAGTCTCAAATCCCTTCTCACCTAAGACCACAAGAAATTGTTATAGAAAACACAAGCCAAGCAAGAATATATATAAATTTATAACTAAACCTCATAAAACCAATTCTGATACCCAATATTATTTCCTTTCCTTTCTGTTCCATAAAAAATGAAAAACTCACAGGACGGATAGTTTCTACTCCTACCTCCTTTAATTGAAATTCAATTATTTACTTACGCATCGACTGGTACAAGAACAAAATAACTTCTCTATAACAGACCACTTTTTTCTTGAATTTCTATGGCAAGCCAAGAACACAGAGAGAGAGAGAGAGAGAGAGAGAGAGAAGAGTAGAAAAGATGAATGATTACCTTTAGGAGATACTGAAAATACGAGCATCTTCTGTGCTGGTTCTTGTTCTTGTAGACAATTCTCTCAAAAATAGCACATTCTATTTGGAGCTGACTCAGTAGAGTCTTCAGTCTCTCCTCTAGAGATTCGATGTCTGCTTCCATAAATAGTGGTGTTCTTATCCTGCAATGACAAGCAAACATTTTCTTTTCAATGAAATTCAATCTACTAAAATAAGATGCCAAAAAAAATTCAATCTCAAAGTTAATAGTATTAACCTTAGTGTTGCAACCCCCAAAAAATAAACTTATATAATTCAAATTAAAGAAAAAGAGTAATCATTGATCTTGTTAGAAGCAAATCAGGCACTAAAGTAGTCTCTAGTCATTTTTAGAGAAATTTGGATTTGGGAAATGGTTCACCCATCCCAGGTGGCATGGGCTCGATTTTAGCTAAAAAGTTTCTACTAAATACCTATTAAAAGCACATCAAAAAGTTATAATAACAGGTATCATGTGGATCAGTGTATCAAGCCTTAGACCTATTGAAGCATACCTATCCTAACAGCTTGTTTTCATGCTTCTAGACCCTTCAAAACAGTGCCCAGTTTAGTCTGGCTAGCAAACTAAGAGCCCCCTTTTGCTTTTTTTTTTTTAACCTCCAAACATTATCAAGCGAAGGGAACCAGGACAGTGAAACCAGAGCAGGGGCAGTGACGATTGCCAAACTAACATAGAAACTGATTATGTAGTTCATCTCTCATTAGTGCATCGGGACAAAAAGGGAGCATGCCATGGGAACTGATTACATGAGACTAGAACTTAGGGGCCAGCAGCAGCCTTGTTGCTACCAACCTAAAACACTCATGGCAAAGTACCCAAAAGACACAATGATATAAAAGAAAAAAGGAAACCAAGAAGGCTTTTCTTAGGATTTTTCTTAAACAGGTGAAGGTACACACGGTGGATATTCCAACAAGACCATTTACAAACACACTTCAAAGTACCAGAATTACAATAAACTTCAAAAGCTAATTATATCAGCTGCAAGTAAACATGACCAGAGCAACCAATTTTCACGCAAGTTTAAGCACTAAACAGAAAACTGAATCTTACCCTTCACAGCTGATTTTAGCATATGGATTAACCAGTTCCTCAAGCAGGTCAAGGCGTTCATACAAATGTTTAAATACATTATCCACAAGTTAAATAATCCATAAAATTCTAGTAAACCATCAAACATAAGCCAAAATAAACCATCATTCAGACCTTACTCATAATAGTTGTTGCAACCCCCGAGGATTAAAAAGTTATTTCAATTTTTTTTTCTTTCAAATTTTATTGTTTTTACTTCAAAATTAGAACTGAGAATAATCACTGATCCTATTAGAAATGGGATTTGACACTAAATTATTAGTAGTCTTGAAACAGAATTCCAGGTCCAAATGGTACTAGGCAGGAAGGTGTTAGGCAGTCATCTGGTGATATATAGATTAAATGAACTGCCTTGCTATTTATAAAAAATAAAAATAAATAAATAAATAAAAAAGAACAGGAAAAAAAAATAAATTGAAAAGAAAGACTAATGAAATAACCTAAGACCCGAACTAAATGAGTTAAACTTAAAACAATGATAATTCACGCAGAAAGATTTGTTACAACTGAAAATTATCTTATTTTAGGTTTTAAATATTTAGCAAAGAAGATTGCTCAAAACAGTCCATATTTTGCTCTTTTTTTTAATTCTAAACCAAAAGCCAATCGCCCTTTCCTATAAAACACTAAATCATCAACCTAATAAAGGAAACAGCCCAATTCTTTTCTATATTCAAGAACCCTATATCATGGTAAATGCAGCATTGTAAGGATGGTCCAGTTAAGCAATGTCCAAGCACCTTTTTTCATTAGCATATAGCCGCTATCTTGGACAAAATGGTTCCTATTGAAAACAAAAATAGTGACTGTAAGCTTTCCATTCTGCAAGTAAAGATGCCCAAATCATTCCAAGGCACCAGTAGCTAAAGCAAATATACAATACCATGAAGACATAAAATTCCAAGAAGGCCATAAGTATATAGCCATTAACCTTGCTTTTCAATAACCCATATGGTGCTTGCACTTCTTACCAAAAAAGCCGTACCTCATGATTATTAACAAACAATGTGCCCATATCGTATGCTCTAATCTTTTGGTTCTCACATCACTAAATTGTAATTAAACCCAACAATACAAGTGTGCTTCCAAAAAACTTGTGAACCATCTTCCAAGAATCACTAAACTATTACAACATCTACTTCCATTGGAAGATTCTTTGAAAACCCAAATATAATATTATTTAACAAAATAAAACAAAAGAAAAATTTACCCAAAGAGTTAAATAACCTGCACCGTATCGAACTCAACCTATCTTTCTAACTTCTACTTAATTCGCAAAATTTTCAACAAGCACGAAAAGATAGATATCCAAATTGTTTTCACTATAGTCACTTCTTGCTTCTCTTTCAGCAATCAAATGAAAATACATATCATCTACTTATCTTGTCCAACCAGAACAAACTCAATAAAAACCTCAATTCAACAAAAATTAAGCAAGAACGATTACGCAAAAATTAAGCAAGAAGTGTTAACGGGGGAAAGTTACCTAATGCGTTTCCGGAAAGCAACCCGGTTTCAAATCTCTTGTTCTTGCTCTGCTGCCACCGCACTCACTCACTGATTTACCTCCTCGATTTTCCTTCTGTTGCTTCGTCGCCAGAACCCCCTTTTTACTCTCAACTTTCTCCTCCCACGTCGCTTCTTTGTTCTTCTTTTTTATTTCTTCTTTTGTTTCTGCTTCTCTCGGTCTCCACTCAGTCGGCCCCTCTAGAATCGCCGTCCTTTCTCTCAATCCCTTCCAGATCGCCTTCGTTCTCTCTCTCTCTCCTCTTCTATATTTCCTCCCTCAACCTCGTCCTCGGCCCCGATTTTCCCTCTAACCAGTCCTGCAGAAGAAGTGTCGGCTTCTTGAAAGCTCCTTCTTTTAATCGCCCCTTTATCAGCCTTCACGCGTGCCTCGTCTTTTTCTCTTCCTCAGTCCTCTCTTTCACCGCTCTTTGTCGCTTCCCAGCAGCTTTTTCTCTCTCTTCATGCGTCTTCTTATCCTGGCTATGATCGTCTCTGTAGACTCTGCGTTTGTTGCAGCTCTCTCGCTTTTCTTTTATAGTTTGTGAAGCAGGAAGGAGAAGTCCAAGAATCTCCAGAACGACGCCGTTTGGATGAAGAAAACCTCTTGGGGTTTTGTGTAAGGGTTATATTTAGGCTTAAGAGTTTTTTTTTTAATGAGACTCTAGAATGCAGTTTTTTTAAATAATAATAATAAATAAATAAATAATTGAGACTCTTTTTTTCTTAAATTCGTAATTTTATTTTTTAATTTATTTAAATTTAAAATAAAAAAAAAATTCAATAAAATTAAATATAACACTTAATAGAATTTTGTCTTATTCGATGTTAATGCCTATCTAATTAATTAATTTTAATTTTAAACAAAATTTGATTATTATATTAATCTCAAATCTCTAATAAATTTTGTGAACATCATGATATAATAGAACTCATAAAATTTTAAATATATAGAAAAGAAATAATGAAAAAATAAGTAATTCGTTGATACCATCACTTAAATAAAATTATAAATCGAATCTCAATATACTATAAATGTAAGAGATTGAATAGTTCTCAAAATAATTTACACTTATTAAATTGGTCAATTAATTCAACATATCATGAAGGAAGAAAACTCATAGATTGTGTTCAAATGATATGAGTCCAATTCGAAGTCTATTGTAGAGCTTGAAACCTCGACGCGTAAGAACTCAAATGTATTACACCATTCATTTTCGTCTTTCTTACGTTTATGGGTCTACAAAATAGTAATCGAATAATCCATACTTTGATTAAAGAAGTAATATATTTGATTTGCTTAATTTTTTTTGAAAAACTTTTATTTTAGTGATATAGGTGAACTAATACTATTAAATATTAGATAAACCTTAATTACAAACTAAGTCAATCATTATGTAAAGAGCTTGTATGTAAATGTTGGTGAGTGCAAGCTTGACCAAATGATTCATTGTGTTGTGTTTTCATGCACATATATACATCCCAAAGAAATAAACAATAAGTTTGTGAGCAATTTTTCTGAAATTCTTGAACATTGTTGACGAGATTTATACACTGAGACAAAATAAAAGAATTTTACAAAAAAGTTGACGAGAACTAATCGATGAAACAATTAAATTTCATAAGTTAAATAGCAGAATAATCATACAACAAAAAAAATAATATTACCTATACAAATAAAATCAAATACAAAAAATATCTTTATCATCAAGATATAAACTACTTAGATTACATAACCCAATAACCCAAAAAAAAAAAAAAAAAAAAGAGTGTAAAATTTTCATAATATTCAATTCTAAATGACTTTGAAAAGTTTGAAATCTTTTTCCTCATAAAACAAAAGTGCTCATGAAATTTACTGTTTCATTGTATTGAGAGTCAATTTTAAGCAATTTTTTTGCTTTGTCAATTTACATAAATTTATAAGGTTTTAAGTAATTATAACAAATTTTTAAGATTTTAAGTGATTATCTGTAAAATTTAACAAAGCTATCCTCGAATTCCAATAGTGGTTTGAATTAATTTCCTTTTAAATCTATATAAATGCGCAAAACACAAAGGTTTGTACCTCTTAATATATGGGAATGAATCATACCATAGTGCTTTTATTTAAAAAAGATTTACAGTCTTTCCTTTCATGAGATTGATTTTGGTTATCTTTACATTTTCTGTACAATTAGAGAGTTCAATCTAAAACCTGAAACCAGAAAATTTTGATTATCTTGAAGTTTGTCAACTCTCTGTATCACTAAGCTTTCAATTTAATCTAATAGATATAGAGTCAAATAGTTGAAGAAATAATGACAACTGAGCATAATCACTGTGCAATCAATGTCCACTCACCATCAACCAAGGCAACTCCTCTAATTTAGTGCTCATACCATTGAAAATAAAGGGTTTTGCTTTATAATCCAAAAAACAACAAATAGAAGAAAATACTGTTTGGTTCCACAAGACTTGTACAAACAAGAAAGCAACCAGCATACAAATTTAAACATATAACCATTACCAAAAATGGGGTTAGAGAAAGGATGAAGAGACCAAACAATGTCAATTGTAATTTTGAGTATTGACTATTTCGGAACTAATTAATTACTAGCACAAACAGGTTTAGAAGAAAAAAAAAAAAAAGAAAGGATGATACGAGGTACAATATTCTGATGCGTTAACCCAAAATTGCGATTTCTGAATCATCAAGTTAATGGAAGGAAAAATGAATTATACTCCGGGCAAAAGAACTCTAAATTCTCAGGTTTAAATGATTAAGTGAAAGGAGACTGCATAAATATATGACAATTGACCAGCAATGGCTTTGACTTGCAAAGCCAATGTTGAACACTCACAGGAATGATTTCTTATGTATTCATCCGTTTGGTTCTCCAGAAAATACGTAAGAGTTTCACACGTACGGTCAACTATACAAAATCCTATCATCATCATCATCGTTGCCAGAAACGTTTTTGGCTCCTCTGTTCTTGCATTCGTCTGTACCATAATTTGTCAAATCAAAAAGTAATCCAGCTTGCATGCCATCAGTAACTTGTGTTTTTTGTTCCTATTACAGATTATAATATAATTAACCAGAGACGAACTCATACCTTTGATACTCCTTGGAACGCTCGAGGAACTCCTTTGCAATATCATTTCTTTCATAAGATGATAGAACAGTTCTTATATCAGCTGGACTATTCCGTGCAACAACTGCATAAACCATTAATTAAGAAAAGTTTAAAGAAGAAAACAGAAACCTAAGTAGAAGATTCCAGGAAAATTTGCAGGATAATCACATTCAAGAAATGGAATAAGATCCAAAAGTGCTGTATCATCTGACTCGAGCTTATATGGCTTAATCGGAACACAGTTTTCTGGCTGAAGGGTGCTATCAAAGGCATGCCCACTCACATAAAGGACCTTTGCTGGATCTCTATTGAGCTTTGACAGATCCTATCAAAAGAAGACCATCTTAATGAGGTTGCTACTACAAACAAAGGAGATATGTAACTAACAAAAGCGAGTAAAAGAAGCTATTGGTATGAAAAATACTTGTGGGACAGAAGCTTGTGCATAAATTAATAGAAAAACAACTAAGAAAACAGATGACTAGCATAGCAAGCTCCATTCCTTGTCAACAGGGAAATGAAAGTGGAAACAGTTTACAGAATACACAGCAGTTCCATACCCTATAGTGTTTGCCATTGACGTAATTGGTAGCACCCCTTGCTAGCCGATACCGTATATAATGATTTGGATCCAACCTATCACACACTGGAACGACATACTGGCCCAAAGAGTAAAAAGAAAAGAATGTTGATAACATAACCCATTACTGAAGTTCAACCAAAAAAATCTAAATTAAAAAATGTAAATCACCATTTCCATTTGGTCTGAGTACACAATAATTTCGTAGAACTTGGCAAGATGTTCCAAAAAGATGTCAACCCCCGGTCGTTTGAACGTCTTCCAACCTCTGTCACGCTTTACATGCCAGCAAAGGAAGAAATGGGTAAATCATGATACACCAATAATCTTCAACAGTTAATATCTATGCATACAGAAGTATGAGCTGTGCTGTGCATATCAATAAAGCCATCCAAGAAAACGGAGATCAATCAACATAATATAATGGTCCCTCTAAAAAAAAAACTGATCAGATGCATTACGTATGGTTCTTCTGTCCAATAACTGAATAATGTGCAGCGGATGCAATACATACACATAATGTATAATCCAGTTACTAATACAATATCGTTGAAGCAAGCAAACCAATTCACTAGATTTTTAGCGAAATTCTTTGGCTCAAAATGTATATTAATTTATTTTAATGATTAGTTGGTTACTAGACACCATGGAACTGAACAAAACTGCTTTGAAGGTAGTATTTCTATTAGAAAGACGCATGTACAGAGGCATAAAAACAGTAACTACGAAAAATGATTTTCCGATTTTCCATATCATAATTTGCTAAGCACATGCCATAATGATACTAACCAGTTTACGGCCTCTAAAGATGTTTTTGACAGACAACATTTTGGTAGTAATAATTAGATTGATTATTATTACTTCAGATTAATTAGGATTTAATATACATACTTAAATATTTTTAGTTGTCTAATGAAATCAAATCTCAAATGTGATGCTTAAGAACCAATTTATTAAGTGTAATGTCTAAAAGAACCTAGATCTGATATCTAGGTTTTCTTCAAAATGCTAAAGAGGAAAATTAATTCCTAATTTGACCTAAATCATTTTTTCTCGTCAAATTCTCACCTTCCAATCAGAATAAAGTAGTGTCTCATTTAGATCTAGAACCAGTGTGAATACATGTTGCTCCGCCGGATGCAAGTCTGGGAGAAGCTTGTCTGAGGTT
>NW_019014680.1:1466626-1481483 GCF_000150535.2 Carica papaya | reverse complement strand
TGCTACCGCCTCAACAACACCTGTCGCATATGCGGCAGTGCCCAGCACTATGCGAGGGAGTGTCCTAGGAACCAGAATCAAGGGAGGCCTCCAATCCAGGGCAGAGTTTACAACCTTACCCAGAAGGATGCCGATGCAGACCCGGACGTGGTACATGGTATGTATACTATCTCTGGCCACATTGCTCATATTTTGTTTGATACTGGTGCATCACATTCTTTTATTTCACATGTTCTTGCTTCCAAAATTTGTGTACCACCTGATAGACTTGATTCATTATTGTTTGTATCTACTGCTGGGGGGGAGACATTACTAGGAGAGGTTGTCTACAGGGCATGTGCCGTGGAGATAGCAGATAGGAAATTGAGGGTAGACCTGATAGGGTTAGACACAGGGGATTTTGATGTAATCCTAGGAATGGATTGGCTGGCGGCGTATCACGCCACCATAGACTGCTTTAATAAAAAGATTGTATTTAATCCTCCCAACGAGGAGCCATTTACAAGTTAATAAAATTATTCGGTACTGATTCTCCCTAATGACAAATTCTTTTCTTCTTAATTCTCAGTGCGTTGATATTGTATTTTCCCTAACTAGGTAAACCCAAGAAGAAAGTTTGTATCCAAGAGATTCCAGTAGTCCGAGACTTTCCAGACGTATTTTCGGATGAACTGCCCGGTCTACCAAGGGACAGGGAGGTCGAGTTCACCATAGACTTATAGCCAGGAACCCAACCCATCTCGGTAGCTCCTTACCGAATGAGCCGCATCGAAATGGAAGAGCTAAGGAAACAAATCACTGAGCTACAAAACAGTGGCTTCATTAGACACAGCATTTCCCCATGGGGTGCCGGGGTTACTTTTACAAGGAAAGGAGATGGAACGTTGAGACTGTGTATTGATTATAGAAGGATAAACAAGGTAACAATTAAAAACAAGTACCCTCTCCCCCGGATTGATGACCTTTTCGATCAGTTGCAGGGTGCACAGGTCTTTTCTAAAATAGATCTACGATCAGGTTACCATCAGGTAAAAGTGAGAGCAGAAGACATCCCCAAGACGGCATTCCGAACCAGGTACGGACACTATGAGTTCCTGGTTATGCCATTTGGGCTAACCAACGCCCCGGCCATCTTTATGGATCTAATGGACAGAATCTTCAGAGAGTTTTTGGATAAATTTGTCATCGTGTTCATCAATGATATCTTAGTCTACTCAAAAAGTAGAGAAGAACATGCTCATCATCTTGCCCAAGTCCTCCAGGTACTCAGGGAAAAGAAGTTGTATGCAAAGTTGAGCAAATGTGGATTTTGGCTCGAGCAAACCGCCTTCCTAGGACATGTTATATCGAAGGAAGGGGTGTCGGTGAACCCCGAAAAGGTTGAAGCGGTACTTGGTTGGGAAAGGCTGACAACAGTTAAGGAAATTCGCAGTTTCCTAGGGATGACGGGTTATTACCGCCGGTTTGTCGAAGGGTTCTCCAGTCTAGCGGCCCCTCTAACCCGACTCACAAAGAAGAATGCAAAGTTTGATTGGAATGAGAACTGCGAAAGGAGTTTTTCAGAATTGAAGAAGCGACTGACTACTGCACCCGTGCTGGCTCTACCGAGTGGATCAGGAGGGTATACAGTTTATAGTGATGCCTCCTATCTGGGCCTGGGTTGTGTCCTGATGCAGCATGGAAAGGTTATAGCATATGGGTCTAGACAGCTAAAGAATCATGAGAAAAACTATCCTACCCATGACTTGGAGCTTGCCGCAATCATACACGCCTTGAAAATCTGGCGCCATTATTTGTATGGAGAGACCTTTCAGATCTACACCGATCATAAGAGTTTGAAGCACATCTTCACTCAGAAGGATCTCAACATGCGTCAGAGAAGGTGGATGGAACTCCTCAAGGACTATGATTGTGACATCCTATACCATCCAGGTAAGGGCAACGTAGTAGCCGATGCCCTCAGTAGGAAGAGTGCAGGCACCCTAGCCCATCTGATGGTTTCGGAATGCAGGTCCATTGGGGCTACGCAGCAGGTTCGACTGCAAGATCTGAAGAGGGCCACATGTTTGAGCCACCTAGCAGTCCAACCCGAGTTAATCCAAAGAATAAAGGAAGCCCAGTCAATCGACCCCGCCCTAGTAAACCGCAAGAAGGATGCAGGACAGGGAGTGAACTCAGAATTTCAGATCTCTGCCGACGGATTGATTCGTTTCAAGGACAGAATGTGTGTCCCAGACGACAATGAATTAAAAAGAGACATCATGACAGAGTCCCATAGTTCAAGGTTCGCCATGCATCCAGGAAGTACAAAAATGTACCAAACTATGCGACCCCGATTCTGGTGGAATGGGATGAAGAGAGATATAGCCGACTTTGTATCTAAGTGCTTGGTATGTCAGCAGGTCAAAGCAGAACATCAACGCCCAGGGGGGTTGCTTCAGCCTTTACCGATTCCAGAATGGAAGTGGGAACACATCACCATGGACTTCGTATCGGGACTACCCAAGGCACGATCGGGACACGATGCCATATGGGTAATTGTTGACCGACTCACTAAGTCTTCCCACTTCCTGGCCATCAGAATGACTGATTCGTTGGACAAGTTGGCAAGAATGTATGTCCGGGAAATAGTCAGACTGCATGGGGTCCCAGTAACAGTGGTATCCGACAGGGATCCCAGATTCACTTCTCGGTTTTGGAATAGTTTCCAGCAAGCTATGGGAACAAAGCAGTCCCTCAGTACTGCCTTCCACCCCCAAACCGATGGACAATCAGAGAGGACAATCCGTACGCTGGAGGATATGCTCCGAGCTTGTGTCCTTGACTCCGGAGGCCATTGGGACGACCATCTACCCCTGATAGAGTTTGCCTACAACAACAGTTACCAAGCAAGCATCGGCATGGCCCCATACGAGGCGCTATACGGTCGTCCGTGCAGGTCACCGATTTGTTGGGAGGAAGTGGGCGATAGAAGATTGTTTGGCCCGGATTTGGTGGAAGAAACCACATCCAAGATAGTTAAGATCAAGAAGAACATCCAGACAGCTCAGAGTAGGCAAAAGAGCTATGCTGATACCCGGAGGAGAGACCTGACCTTTGAGAAAGGTGACCGGGTGTTTCTTAAAGTCACCCCCTTCAAGGGAATTAGTAGGTTCGGCAGAAGGGGAAAATTAAACCCCAGATACATTGGACCCTTTGAAATCTTAGACAAGATTGGTACCACTGCCTACAGACTTGCACTGCCCCCTGAGCTCTCCCGGGTTCACAATGTGTTTCATGTATCTATGCTGCGCAAGTACAATCCGAACCCTTCTCATGTCGTGGCTCATGAACCGCTTTCACTCCGAGAGGACTTGTCTTATGAAGAAGTACCGGTCAGTATCATGGACCGAGAAAGCAGAATACTCCGTAACCGGGAAATATCATTTGTAAAAGTCTTGTGGCAGAACCACACGCCTAGGGAGGCGACTTGGGAGCTGGAATCAGAATTTAGGGCCCAACATCCTCATCTGTTTGATCAAGAGTAATGAGGCAAATTTGGGGACCAAATTTCTTTATGGGGGGGAGAGTTGTAGCACCCGGAAAGGAGGAAAAAAAAAAAAAAAAAAAGGGGGGGGGGCCACGTCAGCAGCCACGTCAGCAGGCCCGGTCAGCAGTCCCGGCCAACCAGGGTCTGCCACGTGGCAAGATCGCGTCACTCCGAAAGGAGCCACGTTGGCGATCCGCGTGGGTGCGATCCGACGGCCCAGATCAATCACGCGATCGGACGGCCCAGATTCAAACGCACGGACGGCCCAGATTCAATCAAAAACGAACGGCCCAGATTAAAATGAAATGAACGGCTGTGATCAAAAGGCAAGGGGTTATAAATAGAACCTCCACACCAGACCAAAAACCCTAGCCGCCAGCCGCTCGCCGGAGAAGACGAACCAGAGGCCGACCGCCGCCACCCGCCACCACTCGCCGCCGCACCGGGGAAATTTCCGACCGCCGATCGAGGTAAATTTCATACCCCCGACTCGTTTTTCCCCACTGATTCCTCCTATGGCCAAATCGAAGCCGAAATCCCGGCCAAACGGCCGGAATACGCGGCCGAAGCCCAGCGGCGCCGCCGCGCCCCCTCTCGGTTTTTGCCTCCGACGAGGCCCTTCCCGGCCTCCGTTCGATGCAATTTTCATATCACCGTGATCACCATTCTTTTCTCTACAGGTTGACCGGAGCCGAATCACCAAAACACGAACCTCGCCGGAGAGCCGCTGCACCCGAGAGCGCCGCCACCGGTAAGCTCCGTTTTTCCGTGATTTTTTGGCCCCCCGAGGGCCCTAGGGTTGTTTTCTGACAAGGACCAATGCGAGTGTGGCCGAATTCGGCCGAAAACGGCCGAAAACAGTCAACCCGAGGTGACTCGCCGCCGCCAGCGGCGGCGCCGTCGCCGGAGCACGGCGGAGCCGCCGTGCCGGAGTTGCGATTTGGGCCGAAAGAGGCCCTGGGCCTAATTTGGAATTTTTTTGGAACACGTGCAGGTACTGTTAGTGTGTTTCAGTTCCCCGAGAAAAATTCAGGAAAAATTAGGGACAGCCTGCAGGCGCACTGTGAATCGTATTCGGATCTCGAAAACAAGTAAGGACCCCTCACCCTATTTCCTATCACGGTATTAAAGTTCAAAATGATAAAACGGTATTTCTTGAATTAACGCATGTGTGAAATTGCTTAAGGTTGCTAATGGAGCCCGAGTCTAGTGTGATTGATGATTTACTGTTATTTGGCCTGTTTTACACTGTTTTACAGCTTTAAATGCATTATGGGGTTTGATGTGTTTATTTTACAGATTTGTGTGCATTTACTACGTTTTTATTAATCATGGGTTGAATGACTGAAAAACCGATACTGTATGTTGTCTGTTTGGCATGAACTACTGTTTGCTTGTTTGTATGTGAATTGATGATGCTTATTGAGGAAAAGGAAAATGAAGGATTGTGTAGACTGATAATTGTATGATGGGGTTAGCCTGACTAGATATCCTGGGAGATGGTGGACGGACCGGGTCCGTAGAGAACCCTACCGGGATTGTGGTCTCACATGCCGGACGGGGTATGGAGATCTTATGGTTTTGGCGCCCATACCGGACGGAGTATGGGGACGGCCCGTTTCACCCTCATACCGGACGGGGTATTGAGGTTCATGGTTTTGGCGCCCATACCGGACGGGGTATGGGGACGGCCCTGGAAACTGATTATGAATGTTAAAGATTAACGGGTAGCGGAACCCCTATGGACCCCCACGGATACTAGTAGGCTGGTAAATGAGAAAAGGATATGTTGTATAATGATTGAATTACAAAAGGCGTGATAAGTGCTATGTTTTACAGCTTATATTATTCCATGATTGTGATAATGTTATTATTTTTCTTATATTGTTTTCATAAATTCCACCGAGGTAAGTGGATGGTAAAGGTTTTCATGTTAATAAACGAGTTTATTGTAAATTATGCTCCATTGGTCTTTTTGTGGTTTTCTACCCACCTTTATCTCCGTGACGGTGAGATATCGTGATGTTCTTACTGGGCTAGTGTAGCTCACTCCTTAATTAACCATTTCAGATCAGGAAGACATGGTTCCCGAGCCCGTTCCGCAGGAGGACGACGAAGGGGATGCCTAGAGACTCTGTAGTCATACGCATAGTTTATTTTCGAGTTTTCTTTCTTAGTTAGTTTAACCTTTTATATTTTAAGTACGTTTTTGGTTTTTCGTGTAAGGGATGTTAACTGAAATTTTGATCTCGCTTCCGCATTCGATATATTTAAATACTCATTTCTTTTTAATATTTTCCGGGGCCGTTACAACATGTATATCTATTAGGTATAATATTTTGTTATTGGGAATAAATCTACTTCTTTACTTTGGTCCCAACAATACCACCACAATTCTCAACCTCAATAATTTAACAAGTCTTGATTTAAATTTTCTGATTCTAACCTAAATTTAGAATATTACTTAACAAAGTATTCAACATATAATAAAATTACATCTTTAACAAGACGTATAAAGTAATTAATAAATATAAATATTATTAAAACATGAAATAGAAAACAAAGATTAATTCTGATACCATATTAGATTTTGACCCGTAATTATATGATGTTAAAAAAAATTATCCAAATATATATATATATATATATACAAATCATTGTATATTTGGTATTTGAAAAATAATAAATAAAATTATATAAGACCTAATACAAGTGATAGAAAATTATGTAGCATGGAGGGTGGTCAAGTTCTAAAATTGGGTAAACAAGAACATAACTCTCCCTTTACCTAAAAGATAGACAGAGAGAAAGTTTGAAGTAGTGAATGTAGGGAAGATACCTTCTTCTTCAATGTGGCCAAGCCAAGCTTGACATGATCACTCAACTTTATTTAGTTTAGTAATTACTTAGTAAATTATTTTGGAGGATATATTTTTGTTCTGTGGTTTGTTTTTTGCCCTTCATGGTTTTCATGCCAATGACTTTATTTTTCTTAATCATAATCATTAAATATAATATGGTTATATATACGTATGAAAAAAGGTATTTAGCTTGAGGGTTAATACATAATTTTTTAGCTATCGACTTCTAAAGTCAAGGGCTTTTTAGGAAATTTACTTCCATCACATTTCCTTTATAAGCGAAATCTTCATGGCCATTTTGGACTCACCAACCTCTTACAAACCATTTCTTCTTCAACCTCTCTCCGCTCCCCACGTCTCCGACACTATTTACAGACACCATTAGAGAAGCTAAAACGTTATTTGCAGAGAAACCATTTAAGAGGATTAAAAAGAAGAAGAAGAAGAAGAAATATGGATGAAAACAGCAGCAATGCTCTGAGCACCAGCAAAGCTCGAGGCAACTTCTTCATAAAATCCCAGTTGTTAAAGAAACTCACTAAGTTACTTCTTCTCTCAGTCTCTGTTTTTTCTCTCTTCTTCTCCCAGAAATCTAACTTCCTCTCCTTCCTCCATTCCTGCAACTTCTTCTCCCACGCCATTGACAAGAACTTCATGTTCCTTCTCTGCAATGGACTCGTGGTTTTTGTTGCCAAATTCTCAGGCTTAATCACCTCCAGTTCCTCTTCTTCATCACCATCGAGGCAAAATAATAATAATAATCTTCTTGGCTATGATGATGATCAGTCCTTGATGATTATCAACAACTATGAAGATGTTCGCGAACAGTTCAAATTATCAGTAACAATAATGGAGAAGGAAACTGATGCTGGAGAGGAGGTTGAAGATGATGTTGCTGCAGCCATAGAAGATGAAGTTCCAGTTGCAGAAGAAAAAGGAGGAGAAACTGAGAAGATCATTATGGAAGATAAAGGAGTAGGAAAAGGGGAAAGTGAGACTTTGTTGATAAGACGAGAAGAAGAAGAAGAAGAAGAAGAAGACGACGACGACAATGGAGTCTTAGATGATGATGAAGAAGTACGATTGGACGTAGAAGGAAATGGGAAGTTGAGTACAGAGGAACTGAACAAGAAATTTGATGAGTTCATTAGAAAAATGAAGGAAGAGTTGAGGATCGAAGCTCAGAGACAATTAATCATGGTTTAATATGTATAATTAATAATTAGATTAATGAAGTTAAGTTAGTATAGATGTTTGCCGCCATATAATATGTTACTCTACTTCTCATCTTGTATATATATGGTTAAACCAGCTCTTAATTGCATTAATAAAGTGTTTTTTTTTTTTTCTTAATCTATTTTTACACAGTGTTTAGATTATAGTTTAATGATAATAAAAAGTCCAAATACAATAATTACATATTAGACATGGTTAATCAAGAAAAAAAAAATCATATTAAGACGATAATAGAAAAAGTTAAACTTGACTAATTTAATTTTAGGCCCGGCATGAAAGGAGAGAAAAGATTGATATAAAATTGGCTAATTAGACTTGTCTTCCTTTGCATGATTTTTACTATAAAATTTCAATACGTGGAATGTTATGTACATATATTGAGATTCCTTCCCCACCAATGAATTGGGAAAAATGTACATATATATATATATATATCTATATGTATATATGTACATATATATGTAAAGCAATTCTTATTCAATACTTCACGCATAAGGAAGAGGAAGAAGATACCCCATTAACTAGGAGAGAACTTTACACATGGTCAATATTCTTCGATCAATGTAAGCAATAGATTTTTTATATTATTTTTTAAAATTTAATTGTGCTTCTATTTAATTTTAAATTTTAATTATTTATATATATATCAAAAATCTTAAATAATTATTATAATTTATATAGTTAAATGAATTTTTATATATATCTTCATTTTATAATTATAATTTTTTATTTTCGCATGACAATAAATAAATAACAAAAGAATCTAAACTAAATTGGATATAGAATTGAGTTAGAACTACAACAATTTTTTTTTTAATTTAAATTCTTATTCTATTTATATTACATTCTATAAAATCAAAACTCAATATATATAAACTTACTTCTGTCTATTTACGACCAAATTTGGTATAATAATTTTACTAAATTGATTGTATATTGAAGTAAAATTTTAGAAGGTGAGCTAAAAATAATGACAATTATTTTTTTTAATTTTTATAGTAAATTTAGAGCATATATATATATCTTCCCTAAAATAAATCATACATACAGAATAATATGTGTATATATATATATATATACATATATTGTAACCATAGTTATTTGTTTTTTTATTTTTTAAAATAAAATAAGATCCCAAGAATGATCTAGTTATATTCACTACAATGGGTGCAACGTGACATCAATATTCTTTTTTTTTTTTTCTTTTAAAGAAAGTTTTCATAATATGATGAGGATTAAGATAAAATGTCTTAATCTCGGATTCTGTTTTAAAAGCAAAAGTTAATTATTATTAATTAAAAATCTCATAAAGTTAAATTTCTCCATTTATTAGATTAAGGGTCTTAATTTGGTTGTGCTAATTAATTTAGTAAATTTTTTATAATTTTTAAATATATATTTAACTTCCATTAATTAACACTCTTTAAAAAATTATGATTAACTTCAATACATAAATAATAAGATAAGATGTTTATTTTTCTGACAACGAAGAATAATTTTTAATTTTTAACATTTTTGAATGTTTTCTCTCAGATGTTATTAGAGTTATGTGTAATTTTTATATTTCGAAATATAATAGTTTATTTTTTTTTAATTAAATGATTATAAATTACGAATTTATTTGAAACAAAACCTTAAACTACTAAAAAGATTACAATTAAATCACTCTATATGATTAACATCAATTATATGATTAATCATGGATCCTGTAAATAATTAAAAATTATTTTCACCCAAAAAAAATTTAAAAAAAAAATACTCAAAAAGTAGTACAAATTGAGAAGCTTGAAATTATTGTAATAAACAATGAAAAGACATCAAAGTTATTTTTGTTTTTTTTTGTGGGTGATAGAGATTCCTGAAATTGTATTTATCTACTAACATTGTCACAGGTGGCCTAAGAATCTATTGAACTCTTTAAGCATTTGTGGTTGGAAACTTCAAACCGTTCATTTTCAATTGATATTTTATATTATTATATGGAGACACACACACACACACATATATATATATATACAGAGATATAAATATTATATGGGTTTATTTATTTGTATACAATTAACCAGAGGAGGAGGCCAATGGGGGTCCCCTTCTTTAATTTCAAAGGCGAAATCAATCTCTCAATATTGAATGAAGATGTTTGTTTTCTCTTAGTTTGTAGCACATCAAAATAATTAAAAAGAAGTTGAGAGATATCTAGAAACCAAGACCCACAGCACCCACCTTCCTCACTTTCTGGGACTGATTAATGCAGACTCATATATATATATACATACATATATGTTATATTGAATGTTTAAAGATGTAATTTAAATGTCAAAGCGGATAATAAAGTTAAAATTTACATTTTTTTACATAATAATTTAAAATGTTCAATAGAGATATAGAAATATCTTTTTTAAAAGACAAACGGTAATTAAAATAAATAAATAAATAAGTATTTTAGGACAATTTTCACTAATACTTGAAGAGAGTTCGGGTTGTGAACTACCCACAATTATCTTACTAATCTGGATCTAAATCAAGGTCTTCTTGATCTGAAATGATTAATGAAATGGTGAGTTATACTAATTCAGTAAAAATATCACATTAATCACAAATACAGAAAAATAAAGATTGGTAAAATCAGAAAACAATTAATGAAGCCATTACTTTAAGTAAACACATTTAACTTCAAAACTTTTTATTTGATATATACCATTACATTTTTTTCCAAAATAAACCTACGAAAACAAGTAACTAAATGACATTTTAATTTCATTCATAGGATTACAATTCTTCCTTTTTTTTTTAACTGCTTACTGGTACTCCTGTGAATCCATAAGGATGTTTCATTATGCGTGAACTAAATACCCAATTTTATTAATTAATTAGTCGTCTTCATACCCCATTTGGTAATGCACGCTAAATATTCTATTACCTTGATACATCGTCTGGTATGATGGTGAACCATATCTCTCAAACTCTTATGGTATGAGAATTCTCAGCCCCGTCTGACTGATATAACGTTCACAGTATGGTTTCTTATGTTCTGGACCCGTCCGCCATTTTTCAAGATACCCAGTAAGCCTTTCACATAAAGATCTCCATCAACAAAACAAACACCAATCACATATCAACGTCTCATATCATATTCACTTATAAATCTAAACGGTATTTAAGTAAGTGATTTAATATATCATAACCAATAACCGAGTAACTAGATAACCAGATAAATCATGCAGGAATGGATCAAATGAATCATATAATCGAAAAAATTATAAAAACTATCAATGTAAACATGTACAGTATAATAGTAAGCAATTTAGGGAGTACAGAAAAATAAACAGGAAATCAGAACAAATATGAATTAACCGGTTCCGTCTCCACTAGTAAAATGTAATATTTTTACGATTTTTCTAATTTTTCATAAAACATACAATTATCGATTATTAATTCTCAATTTATTGTAATTGAGAATAGAGTGAGTGATCCTTACCCAGATTAGTATTTCGAAATATCGAACTGTCAACTACGCCTACCAACGGGTCCTAAGTTTCCTGAATTTTTCATATGGGAATCCAAAATATTCATACATACTTAAAAATATCAACAAAAAAAATCCAAAATGGGTGTCAAAAACCCTTTTTCGGTCACTTTTAGGGTTCCAGCACTGTGGTGTCGCCGTGCTCCAGTGTCGGCTCCACCGCCCATGGCAATTATTTGCCTCAGTTTGACCGATTTTTATCGATTTTACACGTACCCCTACAGAAAAATACATTAGGAGGTCTTGGTTGGTCGAAAATCATAGAAAAATCGAACCTACCAGCAAGGGGGGAGGGTCTCTGGGTGCAGCGACTCTACCAGTTCTCATTCACAGCTGAGGTTTCTTCTTCGGCTAACCTGCACATAAAAGGACAATAACACAATGGTCAAAAAATTATATGAAACGGGACGAAAAGTGGCTCATCGAAGAAGGTTTTGGGTTTCAATAGCAGCAACTCTACCGAATTTTGTCCACGATTTCTGTTTCACCCGCCATCCCTCTTGCTCTGATATGGCCACAAAGAGGTTCGGAATCGAATTCTGAGCGAATACGAAGAAATTTTACCTTTTTTGGCAGTCGGTGGTGGCTCCGGTGTTGCGGCAGTTGGCAATTTCTTCTCTAATATCTGGTTGTTCTTTTCAACGGAGGTTGTCGGCTAAGGTTGAGGTTCCCATGTGATGTAATGTTTATATATTCACCCCACATTGATCTAGGTCATCCATTCGCGTGGACATGAAGCAAAGAGAGTCGTCCGATTGTTGCATGTTTAAACCGATTGTGTGGGCGAATTTAGGTCGTTTATTGCGATTGATCTCGTCCGTCCAATCGCGTCTAAGAAGGAAACACATTTGAGCTGTTCATGCATGCGATATCGAATCTGGGTCGTCGGATTGCTGGGCACGCAGATCGCATGTGTGGCCTCCTGCGCGGCACCAACGCCAGCGTGCTTTGTCACGCGGCGTACTCTAGTTCATCGAGACTACTGACTGGGCTGTCCCACATGACCAAATTTTTTCTTTTTATATTTTAACTTGCTGTTTCTAATTTTTTTTTTAAAAATACCTCCCAAACTCAAATTTTTACCTTTTTTCCCATAATAGTTTTCAATTACGTCTCTAACCTATTTTTCTCAAATAATTTAATATAATAAAATTAAAATAATTTAAAAATATTTTTTAATTATTTTTATAAATGCCAAAATTAATTACGGACATGGGTATTACAGAAAGATATATATATATATGCTTATAAATCAGTACATTTTAATTTATCTATCTTAGATCGATTGTCAGTTTTCAGCCCTTAAAAATTAAGTATTTAATTAATTCTATACTATTTTGTTTATGTGAAAAAAGAGATGAGGGTTTTGTTACAAAAAATTTACTAAGGCCCTATTTCGATGACAGTTTAGTGAAGATGGTATGATTTTTTTTACAATTTTTTTTTTATATTTCTAAATACATGATACAGTTTTTTACTAGTTAAATCATAGTTCTCAATACCATAATTTTTTTTTTATTTTTTCAAATTACCGATTTGATGGTTTTATGATGTTCCGATTATCTTTTTTCATTATACCCCTTTAAAAAATTTATTTACTAAATTACCCTTGCTTCCACTCCAACCTGCAACTTCCCAATTTTTTATTTTTTTTTCTCTCACAAATTTCCTCTCTCTCTCTCTCTCTCTCTCTTCATTTTCCTGTAAATATTTTCATGTATGTAATATTTTAATTATATATATAATATATTTACTTATATATATTTTTAATTATATATTATATATATATTTAACTAAATATATTTATATATATCTATATCATATTTTTTTAGTTTTTTTTATTTATTACTATATACAATAAAATAGAAACAAAATAAATAATTTATTTAAATATATAATTATATTATAATATTAATTTAAATAAAAATAATTAATATCATTCAAACATAATTAAATTTAAATAATAATAAAATTTTTACAAAACCGTACATAATATTAATAAATTATTATACAAATTATTCAATTATGTCCTAAGTGAATTAAGACCTTGGAAACCGTGTAAGGTGTAGGATCATAACACTTTGATGTACATATATATATATATATATATATATATATATATAGTGTGTGTGTGGGTGTGTGTGGATAGGCATAATGCATAATTAATTCTGGCCTGTCTTCCTTTTCGTCGTACTATATGTGCATTAATTGTGCCTTTATGTTGAGGAAAATCTCACATATATTTTAATAATTGAATAATATTATAATGTTAATAGTAATATTATTAATCTCATAGTAAATACAAACGTAAAATATATTTTAATTTAAACTCACAATTTTATAAAAATTATAAAAGTATATATTATCATGTTAAAAGGTGACTAGTAATATATATACATATATATATAAGTAGTAATTCGTTATTGGTTATTTTTAATAGTGAAATAAATCTCATTCATAATTTGCTCAATATTGGCTACGAATTAAGATTTTACCCACTAAACTATAGTTATCTCTTTCATATTGAATTCAAATTATATGTACATATATATATAGATGCAAAATTTAATGATTGTATATACATAATTATGTACATATTCATACATAGTATTATACTTAAGAACACATAAAACAAGGATCGCCTAATAATCCATCAATTGAAAGGGAAACAAGGTCATGGGCTATTAGCAAATAATAATAATAAATCGTTCTAGGATATGCACTTATCATAAGCAAAAAAAAACAAGTGAATGTTTGATCAGAAAATATTAAGTGGGGTATCTCTATATATGTTTGTATATATATATATATATGTCTAATTATTATAATTCAGATCTGGAATTGCCTAGAAGTACTATATATATATATACACATAATAAAATACAAATTAATCCCAGAATTGGAATATCTGTTCTAATAATTTAAGGAACTTTAGGCATCAATAATGAGGAAACCCAATAATCTGCCGACAGAATTCAGACTTTGTGAATATAGAACCAAAAAGCTGTATAAATAATGGACGGTCAGGGATAACCCAATTAGAACCATATGCTAACACAAAATATTCTTCATATTATATTGTAAAATTTTCCCACTTCTTTTAAAAAAAAAACAAATTTATTAAATTAAAATTTTAATTAATTATAATTATTAATTATTCCATATTATTTTTCTTTTAGCGGTTTGTGTTTGGAGGCAATGTTAACTGTCAATTTCCAGTACCCGGTACCGCACGTGCATGATTATGTGGTGGTAGCTAGATACTCCAAATTCCAGATACGACGGCGTTTTGAATTAATTAAATTGATGGCTAGATATTATAGCAGTGATCGGAAGTACCTTATAGGTACACGTGGCAAATAGGCCAAATTGTATTGGCTCTAGTTTCGATTTTGTCGGTTTGCTTTTTCAATTATTTTTTTATACGATTTACGCATGAATTTATTAAAATTATATTGACCTTGCTGGGACTTTCGTTGTATAGTTTTAATTTTTACATAATTTTTATTTTATAATTAGTAATTACAGCATATTTTAATTATAATAAATATAGATATTTAGATAAATTTTACACGAAATTTATAAAATTATCTCACCCGTAACTTTAGAGACATAATTTTATTTTTTATTTACTCTATTGTAACAATTAAGTAACACAGAATTTTTTATTTTACGCATATATTCTTTTATTTTATATATTTATTA
>NW_019014680.1:1445352-1460192 GCF_000150535.2 Carica papaya | reverse complement strand
TACACAATCTATTTTCACAAAAAGAAAATATTTTTAATTATCTACGATATTATTCAAAATATATAATAATTATATTTAATCATATATATATATGTATATAACAGGATATTTATCTAGTAAATGACAGAAAAATAAACAGGCTAAACTGACAAACTCAGACTATCTCTTTCGTTTTTTTTTTCCAAAAAAAGAAAATATTACAATCTCACTGCAACTTCTAGTAGTCGCATCAAGAGGTTTATATCATATTAAATCAATTTTTTATTAGCATCAACTCTCAACTTCTCTTTAATTTAATACGAATTACCAAATCAATTCTTTATCATCATTGAGAATTCTTCTCTAACTTTTAAAAATGCAAAATTTTATGTCAAACCCCTGCATATAATCTGGGAAGTCTCCTCTTACTCTCTCTCTTTCTTAGTTTCTCTCTCTGCCTGACCTTCCATCTTTCTGGATCTGGGTTTTTCAGCCGAGCTTCATTTACAAAAAGCTGTAAGCACTCACATTTATGAATACCCATTTGCCTGCCTGGTTAGTAGAATTCTTTTTGTCGAATCTTTTGTGTGGTTAATTGATTTTGGTTGGTTCAGAGACTATTATGGATGGGTTACATCAGGTTTTGATTAAGAAAGTTGCTTGTTTGAGTTAGATGCAGATGTAAGTTATCTTTCTTGGATTCTCATTTTAAGCTTTAAACTTTACTTGTGTTAAATTTTAGTTGCATTTAGTTTAATTTCTTTTTTAGTTTATCGTTAGTTTCTACTCCTAATTTGAGTATAGACAACTGGGTTATTCATATTTCATAGTGGGAACTCAATTTATATATTTTAAGGTGGAATAACCTCATAGACAATTATAAGTATTACAAGAGAATTAAAATTATGAATTGAATGTAAACTGAATGGAAACTGAAACAAACTTTATATTAAACTCATGAACTGTGGTTTGTGCTGGTGCTTGTCTTAATTTGGGTGGGAAAAAGTTGGATTCTGTATTTTTTGTATGGGAATTTGATAAGGGTTCTGTTTCTGTTTTGATTTGTGACAGTGAAGGAATTCACATGTTTGTCTCTGCTACATGAAAATCTGTAAGTATTTGAGTTTTGATTGATATTTTTTGGAAATTTGAAGACCAAGTATTATTCCCAGATCAGTTTTCTTCAGTGAAGATCCTCCACAGTTTTCCTGATGTGGGTTTTTGAAATCTAATGATTTGCTGGTCTATTACATAGTTGTATAGTTGCTATACTAGCTTCATGGCTAGTGGTGATGTAAGGAACCCCTTGCTTTCTGGGTTAGTAGACCCTGTACCTCAATTGAATAGTGCATCCACCCCAAGGAGAAGGAGATTTCGCCGTGTTAAAAGTGCTCCTTTAATTGATTTGGGTTCTCCTGATGTAATTGGTGAACGTTCACTTCAACGATCAGAATCCATTTTTCAGAATCTTCATCCGAGTTTCAGAAAGGTTGCCTTGTACCTGGTTGTCTACTTAGGTTTAAGCACAATATGCTTCTACCTTGTTAGGGATCAAATTTCAGGGAAGAAAACCAATGGATTTCTTGACTCTTTATATTTATGCATCGTGACCATGACTACTGTTGGCTATGGAGATCTTGTACCTAAAAGTGATGCCACAAAATTATTTGCCTGTGCATTTGTGTTCACTGGAATGGCTCTTGTTGGGCATATTCTGACAAAAGCTGCAGATTATTTGGTTGAGAAGCAAGAAATCTTGCTGGTTAGAGCTTTACATATGCGTCAAAAAGTCAGTCCAACTGACATTCTGAATGAGATTGAAACACACAGGGCGAAATATAAATGTCTCACTGCCTTTATTCTTCTTATAGTGCTCATCTTTATCGGTACAATCTTTCTTGTTAAAGTTGAAAAACTGGACATTGTTGATGCATTTTACTGTGTTTGTTCCACAATTACTACATTGGGATATGGAGATGAAAGCTTCAAGACTGCAGCAGGGCGGATCTTTGCCGTGTTTTGGATATTGACAAGTACTATTTGTTTAGCTCAGTTTTTCCTTTATGCTGCTGAGCTAAACACAGAGAACAGGCAGAAGGCACTTGTGAAGTGGGTGCTCAATAAGAGGATAACGAAGTTAGATCTGGAGGCAGCTGATCTGGATGATGATGGCGTTGTGGGGTAAGCTAATCGTTTACAATTTTTGAGCAAGATTCCACATTGTGATATTTTGTTTTCCGTTTTGCTTTAACTCTTCTCTTACTCTCTGTTCTTTGCTTGTCAATAGGGCTGCTGAGTTCATATTATACAAGCTCAAAGAGATGGGTAAGATTAGCCAAGAAGACATTTTGCTTGTAATGAAAGAATTCGAGGATCTCGATGTTGATCAGTCAGGCACTTTGTCGAATTGTGACATAATGCTTGCTCAATAATCTAAACGTGACCAAATAATTGTTGAGACCATCCAATTTCTGTGTTTTATCACATGCTTGAGGTTGACCGTTCCTTCATATCACCAGAGTTTGGAGCTTGCTCAAGAGCCTTTTGTTTCTCTTGAACTGCAAAAGCATGGGTGAGATTGATTTAAGGTATTTATCCTTTACAAAATAAAACATCAGTTGTCAATTAATCTTAGATAGCGGCAAGAGAGGATTTACCGGGGACTATTTTGAATATGGCAATAATCTGTCCGTGGACTATTTCACTTACCCGCAAAATAATAGTCCTTCATACCAGCTCTGACAGCATTGCGAGGGTGCAAATTAACAAAATTGTTTTTGCTTATCAATGTAACTTCACAGGGGAATGGAACATACATTTCATTTCATTTTCTGAGCACAACATTCCAATAATACAAATAAACCCTACCGTTTAAGGGGATTAACTACAGATGTATTTATATCCATTGGAGAATCACTATCATGTGTTAATGCCTTGTAATGATTACACTGTATGTGCTGAGAATGTGGGATGCGCTAGAATTACACTCCATCCTGAATCTTTAGTGGTATGTAGACTTCTGACCAGAAGGATGGTGAATGCACAAATAAATTGCCGGTGCCTCCTAATGGTTAGATTTCATTTTTGCTGGAACTATGGCATGAATTACATGTATGCTCTACCCTGAATCTTTGATGTTATGTAGACGTTTGACAAGTAGGATAGAGAATGCCCAGACAACGCTTCAATCTCGAATTTAACTCCTCTTTGCAGCATCTTCTCCAGTTCCAATCTTTAAGTGGAAAACGGAAAGCACATGCATTAGCTTTGTGTCTCTAATTCGTTAAGAAAACTTGTGTTTCATGATTCTTAACAGAATGCTACCTCCAGTTTGGCACTTCTCGGGACAGGTAGCACCGGCACAACATGGCTTCAGTTCTTCTCTTATCTGAGAAGAAATGCAGGGAAGTGCAAGGATCTTGCATATGGCATGAGTAAAGTAACGGAGAGAAAGAAATCCAATTTTTAGCAGATTTTGGTAATAGCAAATCAGTCTCACCTTCTGCAGTTAAACGCCGGAGACACTGCTGAGGAATATCATATTTCTCGGAATCTGAAGGGAACATTCCCAGCCAGTGAATCTCTGGGACTCGTAGGAATTTTGTATCATATGCCATTTGCTTACAATTAGAGAAGAAAAAGATGAAAAAGAATGAAGTGATAAATAGTCGGGTATTGCAGCCTTGCAGTTAGTCCAATGCCATTCCATGTACTGATTGGATGATTTTACGGCAGAAAACAAAATCAATACATTTGAAAAAAAAAAGGAAGAAAGGAAAAGAACCGTGAAATCTAACCATGGAACCAAACCGGTATGTGGTCAGGATGTCAAAGCCATATGGATCACAATCTACCAGGCAATAGACAGGCAGATGCAACTTCTCGACAAGGAGTCGCAGAAACCTAATAGATTAATGTTAATCTTCATTCACGGATGTGAATAAAAAGAACTCTATGTGCAGAGAACCTGGAGTTTCTACCTTCTTGTGGGAATGTCAGGATAGCCTTTTCCCTAGAAAATTTGATGGCAAAAAAAAAATTCAGAAGGTAAAGGATGAATATAAGAAGAGAATATTCATAAATGATGTGCTTACTGTGATGACAATGCAGCGGTTTTCCTTGCAGAACTGATCGTTTGCTAAACGGTGAAATACTGCATACAATAAAACAATTGTTTTTTTTTTTTTGTGTATATTAACTCTGATCTTTTGTTGGACTAGTTCGATTAAGCCACAACAATTGCTAATAAGAAGCAATACCTGACTCTTTTTCAACAATTAGTATGTACTGCCCAACACTAACAATATCTGTTTATAAGAATTAAGCACAACATTGATCCGAATATTCTGACTAGCTTTTCTTTCTCATGACATGATACATAATCAGGATTAACACTGTGTTCCTGTAACTTTCTTGCAGAAGTATATGAGCCTATGATTTTTGAGTAAGAAATTAATTCAAAAACCAAAAATCTTCTGTAATTGACAAATCGTAAAGGTATGTTTTCCTTAAGAAAGTTAACCTTAAATAGTGGGACCATTTTGAATTTTGATTTTTTCTTTCAAACGGGTGATAACAGGAATTCAGAAAGTAAATAAACATACGAATATGAGAAAAGGTATATCTTCGTCTTGTTAATTTGTTGCACTTTGACACTTGGGATACCTTTAACTTCCTCAACAAGCACAGGAATGGGATGATCCTGCAAGTGACAAATTGAAATTATACATCATAGGCAGCATGGATGTTTCCATCTTTTTAATGTTTAACTTTTCTATTCTTACAGCGTTGGGGCTCTTTATGCAGTCAACTTTCCTTCCAGCTTCCATAAATCTTAACCAGCCCATCACCAGCCTTTAAAAGATAGAAATGGATCGGTGGATATTAGGACAATCTATACCCAGTATATACAATACAATTGGAACTAAAATATCTTAATTCCAAATATTTGAGTAGAATTGAATTGTCTTTCCCTTTCCAGCCTCAGCCCCAGCCCCATGAAATGCATTTAATGACGCCTACATCATGTCAATGTCCAATCCCATTTAATAAATGTGATGTTTGTTGGATTTAAATAATTTTAATAACCAAAAATATTTTCATTAAATAGTCGATACGTTTCTTTTATAAAAATTATAATTTCAAATAGAATTGTGTGTTCACAAATATCTCTAAAACATTATATTACGATGAGTATTTATGTTAATTAATAAAACAGATGTATTTTATCTCAAAAAATTTAATAATTTCAATAAAATAAAACTATACAGCTAATCTAATATCCCTTCCTTATCGCTTCAGATGGATCATTTAAGCCAAACCGGAAAACAATGTTGTTGAACAGGCAAAATATTTTTTGAGAAGAAGGCCATTACCAGAAGGACTCACCCCTTCCCAACTGGCACCTGCCAAAAGGAAGAACAATTAACTATGGAACTAATTATGAAGAAAAATTATCATGCATGTCAATAAAAGAAAAGAAATAAAAAACTTTCTTATTTAGAAAGATGATAAGCCTTCATATACTATCACCGCTGATTCACTCCTCCAGGGAAAAAATGATTGTTACCATTATGAGCATATGAAAATATTGGAAGAAAAAAATAAATTCTAAAACCTAAGGGACTACCAACCACATTTAGGTTGTGTCGACTGCATCCGAGAAGTATACAGATGTCGTTAATTGCCCGGTCAACAACAGACTGAGCTGCATTACAAAATAAACAGAGAAGGTGGAAAACCAAGAAAATAAAACAAGCTTGGAAATATTTTAAAGTTTCATATAATATTAGATATATCAACATAAATATATTTGTAAATAAAAAATATATGATGTTGTTGAACAATAGAAACAGCATGTAAAATGTAAGACTAAATAAGTTTTTCATGTGTATATATATAGCTGCCACGCTAGCAAAAATCAATATAAATTGTTGTCATGTAACCATGCTAGTAGCCACATGGCATATACTTAAACAACATTAACGAAAAGTTAATTACTGAAGGTTATTTAAATAATTTTCATAGAATTATAGATTGTATTCTAACACAAAATGAATACGTTAGCCATTTGAGAGAAGTCAATAATATTGAGCCATTTTAGTAGTAAAGCTAAAAAATTTATCACAACATCACATCAACGATCACATTTATAATAAAAAATGGCAGATATGGTTGATTAATAATTTTTAAAAGCACGTAATATATTTGAGACAAAAATAGTACAAGAATAAATTTGAATAACAAAAGTATCATCTTAAATATTTATATCTAATATATAGGATTTAAAATTTTATACATATAAATACATGTATATCAACATATACATCTCAATATATATGTGGATGAAGGTAGTTATATACAATAATATATACAAGCATATATAAAATCACCTACATGTATGAATATTCATGAGTATAGAAAATGAAGCCTATTAAACATATTCCAGTTTATAATCTTAAACGGTGTAGGTTGGCTTATTTGACAGTAAAATTAATCCAGAATTACCTGAAAATACAGATGGATGCATGTAATATATATCTCTTTTTGACCCATGTCTATTTTCTTGCAGAAGTTGCTGGACAATCAACAGCACTCTCAGCAACACATCTGAAAAGGAATTGCAGTAAAGATACCATACGACAACTGATGTTGATAACAATGAACTCGTAACAAAGATTAGGTATTAATACTTTCCCATCGACTCAAACCATTGCTACATGTATGGAAACAAAATAGTTTAATTCCTTTATACTATAAGTTCGTTCATAAACTAGTGACAGATTACAAGAAACAAAAAGAACACATCACTAAAGGAACTAAGATCCTCACCAATTCTATATACATGGGATTTTCTTTGAAGAGTTAAAATTTCCTGCCCTTTTGGCTTATCAGATATGCAACTGCTGCAGAGAGCAAAATAATCGAAAGAAGATACATAACAGTCAGTAAACTATCTTACCTACACCTTCTTGATTTATTTCCAAACAGATCTCAAAACAGCTCGGGTACTACTTAATTTTCACACACAAAATTTCAAACAAATCAATATACTATATTTCCTTTTTTCTTCTTTGCCACAATAAATTTGCTGTTTCTCTAGAATCCTGAAAACCTTACCTGCGTTAAGAATTTAAAAATTTAAAAATCCATCCATAATTTCAGTTTCCTTCCTAATCTTAGTTTCAACACACAAACCATTAATAAAATCTCAAATGATCACATTACTCTCAGTTGCTTAAACTTACAATCATCTAAAACCTTATTTCGTTTCTGCATTTCAATATTTCCATTTGAAAAAAACTAAAAGAAGAAAAAGATTCAGAAATCCTAAATGAAACGAACCAGTTAAAATCGGGGCTTGTGCAATAGTTTCTGAACCGATCAATAGTAATCAACGGAAACCGTCCCTCACCTAGATCTTCAACCACCGATCGAGTAAAATCTGCAAACTAAACAATAATAAGTTGAAAATAAACCACGAGAAAAAATATAAGAAAATTTAATTCAGAACTTGATAATTGTCGATTTGTTCTTGCCACCTCTGATTCTTCGAAGCAAATCATCGCGTCCAGTGCTCGAGCGAGTTCCCTCCATAATTTTTCCACCAAACATAATTCAAAATTTGGTACTGAACCGATATTTATAGTAGGATGATGGGCAGTGGGCCAGGATATCGCGTGGGGTCAGCATCTAAAACCCAGCTGTTCTGGGCCTGAACTAAGGGCCTTGTGCACCCCTGACTCTGGGCCTTGAGGTACAATATATAAATTTTAATTGTTAACATATTAAAAATTAATAATATATAAATGTTCTGATGCAAAAATATTATTTTTAAAAAAAAAATGGAATTTCATTCAATCATATTAAGCAAACAATACAACAATGTTTAGAGAAAAATTCTCCCAAACGTAAAAGTCCGAAAAATCCCACGAGGATCTTGCAGTACAACGAGCCGCTTCATTAGAACTTCTCCTAACCCAGCCCACCGAAACATCAGACCAACGAGTTAAAAATGTTTTACAGTTCTCGACAATAGGCCCGAATTCAGAACTATCCTCGTCTTTATATAATAATTTACATATTTTAAATACCTTGATCTTTAGATACATTCTTGCAATAATTTTAGTTACTTTCTACGTTAATATATCATTAGACTTAGAATGAAATACGAGTAAAATAATTATATATCACTAATTTTTTTACATAATTAAACATATAATATAACTATCTGGATTTTCATGGGAAATTTCCTACCTTGTAGTTAGGAGGAGCAAGACTACATTGTCATGCCATATATATTCCAATTAACCCAATGAAAATAGTAAAAAAAATTTGTTATATGTAAATAAAATAAAATAAAAATACAATAATTTCTAAATATTATTTAAAAATATTTCTAAATATAGTTTAAAAACTTAATAACATAAATTATTAATAATTACTACTAACATTTTTTTATCTAAATATAAAAAATCAGTTCAAACTAATCTCCTATTTTTATATATAAAAATGTAATTAATAAAATTAATTAACACAAATTATAAATCACCAACAGTAAATATTTTTAATTAACGATAAAATTGGAGCCGAATGCGGAAGCTTCCCACCCACGTGCTCCTAAAAAGGAAATGAACAATCCTCCATCACGCTCGAAGAGCTTAAAAAAACCACAAAACGACGAGAGTGCAAAAACAAAACGACAGCCACTTGAATCTTCCAGGAATTTTCCAAAGAGTTTGCTAGCCAAGCTCTTTCAACTTAAAAACACATGACACTAAATTACTAGGCGCACAACTTGCTTCCTCTGGTAACTCTTCACTTTCCTCCTCAAACTCTCACCTCTTTTTCTCATCTATACAATTTGAGTAGAAGTTGTATAATCACTACCGATTAGTATGCATAGTCACTGTACACATACATACGTGCATATATATATATATATAGAGTTAATTAGCAGATCAAAAACTTACAAGTAAGTAGGCATTTATTTTTCATATGCATGCAATATCTTTTTAGGGATGGAAGGAAGTGCAAAAGTTTAGGTAATTATAATACAAATCCTGGGTGAGAATTTCTTATGCGTCAAAGGTTTTAGTTTAAATCTATTTAAAATCATCTAATTGATATTATGCTCTGATATGTGTATATTTTTGTTTATATGCAGATATTGTTGTCAGTAACTAAAATTATTATAGCCATGGCCTTCAACGATGCAAAGATGGTCATGTTGCCGGATTTCGATGCTCTTGCAACTCAAAAAGAACATGAAAGTGAGTCGAAGAAGAAGACAACCTTTAGCTGCAGCGATAAAACTATAACTTCTTCAGATATAATTCCTGCAGAAATCGAACGTATTGATCCCCCAAGTTTCAAATTGCCAGCCATTTGCTTGGGGATTTACATGGTCGTTGGCACTATAATTTACTACACTGTCAGAAACCAAATGAGAGGGAAGAAAACAAATGATCTTATTGATGCAATATATCTAACTGTTGTGACACTTTCCACAGTTGGGTATGGGGACATTGTTCCTCATACTGATGCAACTAAATTGCTCTCAGCAATTTTAGCATTTTCTGGAATGGCCATCATTGGGTTAATTCTATGCACAGGAGGACATTACTTAGTTGTCAAGCAACAAGTAATGTTATTCAGAACCCTAAATTTGTGTCAAAAGGTCAATCCAACTGATGCTATGAAGGAAATTGAAGCAGAAAACAAACTTAAATTCCATAAGTGTGTTATAGGCTCAGGAATCATGATGGTGCTAATGATTGTCGGCACTTTTGTGCTGGGAAGCCTGGAAAAAATGGATTCTGATGATGCTATTTATTGTGTCATCACTACTGTCACAACTCTTGGATTTGGAGATGAAAGTTTTTCAACCGGCTCTGGGCGTTTCTTTGCTATTTTATGGATACCAACAACCAGTACCGGTTTGGCTCAACTTTTTCTTTGTCTTGCTGAGCTACTTGTTGGCAAAAAACAAGAAAAGATGATCGAGAAGATCATTGCTAAAAAGTGCACACCTGTCGATTTAGAAGCAATGACTCATGTTCATGATGATTATGACAAGGTTGTCGGGTAAGTATATTAGTGTTTGTGTTTTAATTCGGGTAAATATTTCTCATGGAAAAGGCAGAATTCGAAAAGTTCATAAATATCCATAATTAATTTTATAATTGTGCATTTATTGAATGATATTTAACTTTACTAAATTTTTGATTTCTTTGCATAGGATGACTGATTTCATTGTATATAAACTTAAAGAAACGGGGAAGATTAACGAAGACGACATTTCAGCTGCAATGAAAGGGTACGAGGATCATGTTTATAAACAAGAGAAAAAAATTCAAGACTAAAATAATGATTTCTTGAATCGAGAAGCGATCGGATCAAATAGAGTCACGAAAATCTCAAAAGTAAATAATTAATTGTATTGATCTCATTGAACTATTTGGAATAATAATAAGTTAAAATATGTACTTCTATGTTATTTTAAGTTCTCAAGTTTAAGTGCTTTATGTAATAACCTATGCATTAGCTTTTTCTTAGTCAATGCACCTTATGGAAGAAATCTCTTTCATATAAAGAGTTGTAAACATACATTGTAAAAGTTTTATTTTAAGAATGTCTTTAGTTCAAGAGTTTTTTACTTGGCGTGATCTTGAGTTTTTATAGTATTTGAAGTTGAGATATCTTTTTGATCACTTTTTAGTTCTCCATTATAACTTTGGCTAAAGTATCTCGGGAGTTTATGTATAATTTAAATTTTTACAAATAAGTCATTTTAAAAAATTACCTATACATATCTAATAAAGTATTTTGAAATATTTTTTAATAAACCCTGTCATTAAAAACAACAATACAAAAACTGTTAAAGTTATTAACGTATCAATATTATTACGTTTTATGTTATTATAAAATGTCTGAAAATATAGCATCCACATAGATTCAAATGCAATATGTATTTTTTATTGAAACTTTTAGTATACATTTTTATTTTATTTATAGACTAATATTTAAATTATTTAAAAAATAAAGCTCTCACCTTTAGGAACTAAAACCTTATTTCATCCTCAAGTTCTCTTACAATTACCTCTGCATACCTTGTCAACAGTGTACTCCTGAGTCTTTCAACTCTCTAGTGTTGGCACTACATACCTTATTGCCATCAGTTTTTTCTATTATGTCAGTTTCATCTCCCTCCCCTTTTTATGCCAACTTCTTATTCCAAAATAGCAAAGTGATTAACTTTTTTTCTCTCTCTATAATTTTTAAAATTCCTACTTCACAAACTTTCTTCTCACTTGCCTTTTTCTAATATCCAAGTCGCATTAATCAATCGATCATCTTCCTCTATAAGAAATATGGTACTGAATTAACTACTCAAATAGGTCATAATGATTCTCGAATTAGGCTTTGCATTGTGGTCACGGGTCCATCAAATTTTTAGTAATTCATTGAGGAATAACAACAATTCAGATAACATCAAGAAATTGGCAAGCCTCAAGCTCAATCATCATCAAGGAAAGAGTTTTCAGTCATCACCAACATTGAATTTAATGTCCAACGAGCGTATTTATTAGATAACCCACACTGGAAAAAAGATTAATCATTTAAACCAAGGTGGTTATTAGAAGAATTATTTTGGATGGTGGCTATTTGTATCATCACCTCACCTCAAATTCACCATATATTATTGTTTATTCTTTCTCTAAACAGTGCATAAGTGGAAGTAAAGATGATGTGATGCTAAAAAAAAAGATTACGTGCATAAAATATCAGTTTGGACTGACAGCAAAAAAGGGGGGGAAGGAGGGGGAGGATAAGAAGAAGAACACCGACAACGGTCGCTGGATAATGCACGAGTATTCCCAACGGGATGTGAGTATTCTCTCTTGCTTTCTTTCTTTACTTTCTGCAATCGGCTTCTTGCATGGAGAATATATATATATATACACACACTGTAATTCTTTCTTCGATCTTTTACATATATATATGTATCGTTTCTATAATTTCTTCAGTCCGAGTTTTCCCATGCCCCGAATCGTAGGCGTAATTTTTTTTTTTTATGTTATATACATGTGATACTCTTACTTTCTTGAAGTTCTTTGATCAGCTTCTTGCATCTTATGGATATAGTTATAGTAGTTCTTTCTTCTTTGTTTGTATATATATTTATATACATATACGTATGTTTCTTTTATATAATATTTCTTGCATTGCAATCAGCTTCTTGCCATTTGCCACTGAGATTCATGAATATTCAAGACTTTTGTGGGAAGATGCTGAGTTCTTGTTCCAGGTCCTCATTAGAACCATACAGTACTTGTCCGCCATCATCAGCTGCTGCACACATAAACTTCAAGATTTTATTTTCTTGCTCTATCCTTTGTATGCCATCTGTTTCTTGTATTCGTGAAAAATATATATATATATATATATATGTATATAGTTGTAAAATTAGAACTAATGTTTCTTTTGTATAATATATATATATATTATAATATATTATATTATATGAATCACTTCTATAATCCATCATCTGAAGGTTCAGATTCCATCTCCGTCAGTTTCCATGCATACGTTTGCAAGTCTTTTATTACCATTTCTTGAATCTGCATGAACCATCCAAATTTTATTTGTGAATAATGTTGGGAGAAAATTTAATTTTTCTGTTATATATACACTTTTAATGCTAATACGCCAATATTAATTTGATTACAGCAATATTAAATTTCTATATTCATTGCTTTATATTTTATATTAAAAATATTATTTAACAGTTTTATTTAAAATTATTATCAATTTTTTAATATATATATATAACTTTTTTTAATTTACGCAGTCAGACGATTACGTATTCTGCAAAATTAAAAACAAAAACCTAGATAAACTACGACAATCAATAAGAATTAAATTGGTATATCATCAACAAGATAACGACAACAACGTTCGAAAAAGAAAATTGAATGTTGATGCAGAAGACCATAATCAATATAAGATTCAGTGCATCAATTCATCGTTTGTGATACCTACTACTAATGATACAAGAACAGTTGAGGAGATGGCTATTACTGCACCTTTGGCAGTAGGGAACATCGATCCATTGGCCACTGCTGCACCCTTGGCGGTGGGAGACATCAATCCATTGGCTACTGCTACACCCTTGGCGCCAGAGTATAATGATGGAAAAATAGTTGAGGAGATGATCGTTGCTGCATCTTTCGTGGTGGGGAACATCAATTTATTGACCACTACTGCATTCTCGGCGACGGAGTATAATGATGGAAAAATAGCTGAGGAGATTATCGTTGTTGCACCCTTGGCGGTGGGGAACATCATTCCTTTAGCTACTGCTACACAATTGGCGGCAGAGTATAATGATGGAGAAATAGTTGAGGGGATGACCGTCGCTGCACCCTCGCAGGAGGAGGTTGAATGGAATGACAACCTCGTATTTGATATAGATAAATTGTGGGATGAGATTGAACAGAAAGACAATCTCGTAGTTGATAGAGAAGAATTGCAAGATGAGGTTAAATGGAGTGACAACTTCGCAGCTGATAGAGATGAATTGCGAGAGGAGGTTGAATGGACTGACAATCTCGTATCTGATAGAGATAAATTGCAGGAGGAGATTGAATGAAGCGACAACTTTGTAGAAGAATTATTAGGAAACTGTGATGAATAGTTATTATTAGTTAAAAATTAGACTACAGTCCTCTATATAAAAATTTCGATGTAAAAACTTTAGATTGAATTGTTGCAGTGTAAAAAAATTTGATTTTTTTAATATTATTGTTGTTATTTCTTTCTTTCTATTTCTTTTTACTAATTTAAAATTAATTAAATAATTTATTACATCAGACATACCGTACATAAAAGTAAATTTTAATACATTATTTATTTTTTTATCTTTCAAAAGTTTGTGTTTGTATATTTCTCAAACATAGTTATGGAAATATTTTCCTAATTTTATTTTAAATAGATTACAAGATAAATATATCTATATATTAATATTTTTTAATTAATAAATACAAAATACTTTTATTTCCAAAAACCAAATTAATTACCAGATAAATAATATATAATTTTAAAAGCTCAAATTAATCCCAAACAGGCCCGGCCCAATTGTTTTTGCTTTCTTCCCGTCGGCCCAGCCCGTGCAGGCCTGCTTAACGCCCTCCAGGAAACGGCATCGTTTTAGGGACATGCTTTACTTGTCTTCTTTTTCGCAGGCGGGAAGCGGCTGGAGGAGGAAGAAGAAAAAACGTTTTGAGGGAGAAGAAAACAGACCGAGAGGAGCTTTCCCGAACGGGTTTCCATGAGGAAAACAGAGGAGAAGAGAGGGAGGCCGAGAGGGGTTTTGGAGAGGGATACAAACGGTGTTGTTGGGTGAGGATTCTTCTACTATAGTTTCTGAAAAATCTCCATAGAAAAATCCTGAAGAAAAAAGGGTGAACGCCGAAGGTGAAAGATTTTTTTTTTTTGTATTGAATGAAGGAGAAATAGAGGAGCCTGAAACAGTGGAGACTCCATCTCTGTTCTATATATATATATATATATATATGTGTGTGTGTCTTTCTCATTTTACTATAGTTTCTGAAAAATCTCATTAGAAAAATCCAGAAGAAGAAAGGGTGAACGCCGAAGGTGAGAGATTTTTTTTTTTTGTATTGAATGAAGGAGAAATAGAGGAGCCTGAAACAGTGGAGACTCCATCTCTGTTCTATATATATATATTTCTTTCTCATTTTACTTCAATTTATAATGCTTTGAATGTTCTTCCTGGAATTGATTGTGGGTTCAGGATGATCATGCTTGCTTTGTTTTATGAAAGTATATTTATTATA
>NW_019014680.1:1425323-1435971 GCF_000150535.2 Carica papaya | reverse complement strand
ACGTGGTTGTCCCATGTGGCCGTATTTTATTTTTTTTGTGATTTGACCTCCTATTTTAAATTTCTCTTTCAAACACACCCCACTTATTTACAGTTTCACCCTATTTTTTTCAAAATTAATTTTAAACTCATCTCCAAATCTATATTATTCAAAAATTCCATAAAAATAATAATAAAATTATTTTTAATATATTTTTTTATTAATATTAAATTATCTCAAGTCAAATTTTGAACTCGGTTGTTACAGTATTATCATTAAAAATCGAATATTTAGAATTAAAATATGAAACATGATATATTAGTAATCGGATTAAACATTGATAATAAAAGTTTGTACTCTTAAATTTAGGCGTCAAATGATTTATCATAAATATCTATTTGTGTATTTTGTAATAATATGATAATTTTTTAAAATATACTAAATTTTAAAAAATACAATTTAATTTATCATATAACAAAATAGTAAATAGCTATTTATGGAACAAATTGTAAAAAAGTTTATAAAATAAAATTTTATCTAATTTTTAAAAAATTATGTTAATGGTTGGATAACAAAACACTTGTAAAATATGACATAATTATATATAATTTATTTGTATTTTTGATTCAGTCAATATTATTTAATATTAATTATTTAGTATTAAAAATAAAGTTTGAATTTTTTGGTCTCTAATATGAAATTGAATTCATATGAGCATGTAGAAAGGCGAGAATTTAAAAGTACGTGTGACATTAAATTTTGAAATATCGACAGATTTTTTCTTATTTAATGTTATCATCTAAGTACTAAAAAACATTATATTATATTATATTATGTTATTGAATTTATACATACGTACGTGTTTGTCTCATATATATATATATATGTATGTAATATTATATAGAATACGATGGAAGGTTCAAACCAAAAAAATAAAAATCAAGATCTAAAATCGGACCGTAGTTTCGGGTCAAGTGAAACGGGGTGACCCTTAGATCCAAACCCGCAAAGAGGAAACTAAAATGGGCCTACCAAAATTGATAACCCGATCCATCTTCAGTTATAGGCTATAACAATTATGCAAGACCGTCTTAACCGTCTACGAGACTCGGACCAATTTTAGTATACCCCAAATTGAACACCGCGCGAGGTCTGGAGATCGAACCGCAAAATGGCGCCTGTGAGAGCCACCACCACGGGCGCTGTTATTGCGGCGGGGACAATCTCTATTTCCATGGCAGTGCTTTCTTACTTTATCTGTGCTCAGAATCGCTGCAAGAAGAAGGAGGAGAAGAAAGGGCAGAGGAATGGACTCGTTGATGCGATTGGCAACACCCCATTGATTCGCATTAACAGCCTCTCCGAAGCAACTGGATGTGAGGTTTATTCTCTCCATTTCTGTTGTCTCGAAGTGATTTTTCGTCTGGTTTTGGTATTTGGGTCTCGTCTGAATTTCGTTTTTTTTTTTGGGGTTACTGGCTCTGTTTTATTTTTTTTTAAAAAAAAATTATGAGTCGAATTAACTCGCTCTGTATTCAAGTGTGTTTGGTTTTACTATTGCTTTTTAGATCTGGGTATTCTCTAATTTCTGTGTTTGATGATTTTTTTTAATATAGTTGTAGTGGAATTTCTTGTGAATATAACTATATGTATAGTACTAGCACAGTCATATCTTTAAGTGATGATTTCTATGTATTTCTTCTTTCCCAATTCAGGTCTTCTGCATCTTTTGTTGCCAGTTTAGGATTTGTATGATCATATGAATTTTCCCTACTTCCCAAGTGAAGTGATAGATTCTTCAATTTATCTCTGTCTGGTTGATCTGAATTCCCATTTCTAATTTTTTGCAACAACTGTATTTACTCCCTCAGTATGTCTGTTTACTATATTTATGTATTTGTTCCATCTTTTGAGCTGTCCAGATTCTTGGCAAATGTGAATTTTTCAATCCAGGAGGCAGTGTGAAAGACAGGGTTGCTCTGAAAATTATTCAGGAGGTGAGATCCTTTAACTTTTTTTTATTGGTAAAAGAAATTAAAAGTATCCATGCTTAGATATCTGGTAACTTGAAAATAGAAATTAAAATTCATTCTAAGCTGACCTTGAAAAGGAGAAAGGTTATGGCTTCTGGTTTTGCTACTGACCAAAGTAAGTTCCTTGAGAATTTTTTACAGACATGTGAGGTTGGGTTTGCAAATATTTTCTTTTTTTTATATTTTACATTTTGTTCCTTGGCAGGCTCTGGAGTCTGGTGAGCTAACTCCAGGGGGAGTAGTAACTGAGGGGAGTGCTGGCAGCACCGCTATTAGCCTTGCCACCGTGGCTCCTGCCTATGGATGCAAGTGTCATGTGGTTATCCCTGATGATGTTGCTGCTGAGAAGGTATTTATAGTAACGTTAAGGATACTGTATAAGCATGCTCGATCTTTGATGAATATGTTTGTTCTTGAGTTGAGTAATTAACTTCGCCGTGGTATTAAATTTTCTTAGTCACAAATTCTTGAAGTCCTTGGAGCAACTGTGGAAAGGGTAAGGCCAGTGTCAATTACTCACAGAGACCATTATGTAAATGTTGCTAGGAGACGTGCGCAGGAAGCAAAAGTATTAGCTTCAAAAAATAGAGATGTGGACCAAAAGTTTAAGCATATTAATGGTTACATATCTGATGGGGAGAAGCAAGAATCAGTTTTCCCAAAATCTTGTACTGGAGGTTTCTTTGCTGATCAGTTCGAGAACCTGGCAAATTTCCGTGCTCATTATGAGGGGACTGGGCCTGAAATCTGGGCGCAGACCGGTGGGGATCTTGATGCATTTGTTGCAGCTGCAGGCACAGGTGGCACTGTAGCTGGTGTCTCCAGGTTTCTCCAGGTCCAATCCTTGCCCCCTTCTAGAAAATATGAATTCATATTGCAATGTGAAAATTTCATTAATGTATTATTGCACGTTCAACAGGAAAAGAATCCGAAGATCAAGTGCTTCCTAATAGATCCTCCTGGTTCTGGGTTGTTTAATAAGGTAACTAGGGGGGTGATGTACACCAGAGAGGAGGCAGAAGGATAAAGGCTGAAAAATCCTTTTGACACGATAACTGAAAGGATTGGAGTCGACAGATTAACTCAGAATTTCATGATGGCAAATCTTGATGGTGCATTTCGGGCACAGATAGAGAGGCAGTTGAAATGTCGAGGTTAGTTTACTCTATCACTATTCCTTTTAGCTATTGCTGAGAAGGTGATTACAAATCTCTACAATTGTGTTTAAAGAAAAAATACCATGCCAGAACTACCAGGGTATTCATAGGATCACTAGAACTGGTGGTTTCACGCCAACCCTCCGTTAGCCCTTTACTTTTCTGTAGTCAAGTCTTTGAAATTTCATGGTTTTATAGTTTCTCTGAAGTTTCATTAAGTTGTTTCTGATCCTAGAAATTCACTTGAATTTTCCAGGTTTCTCCTGAAGAATGATGGTCTCTTTATTGGAAGTTCATCTGCAATGAACTGCGTTGGGGCTGTAAGAGTGGCAGAATCTCTAGGCCCTGGTCATACAATTGTCACTATTCTGTGTGATAGTGGAATGAGGCATCTGAGCAAGTTTTATGACGCTCAGTATTTGGCTCAGCATGGCTTGACGCCCATGGCAACAGAACTAGAATTTCTGAGAATAAAATGGAAACAAACAATTTTTTGAAGGGAAAAATGAAAAACAAGTTGACTTCAAGTGTTCACTATCGAAAATTTCAATCCTGGCAATAGCAGCTGTATGAATTTATTCAAGGTTGGATCACAAAGGTGCACTCTAAAGGATGCAACCTGTATCTTTGACAGTCTTGAAGCTGTAGAAGTAGAGCATATTAGCACAGATTATTTTGTAGGAATAGGCACATTATTACAAGTCCCTTTTGTATATAGGCTGATTGAATTATTCATTGGAAAGTCCAGTGACGAACTGCAGTTAAAAATCATTATTGTTTTTTGTATTTCTAATGAGAACTGGACCATTTTAACTTTTTGTAAGATGTTTGATATGCATTAATATCGAGTTTATGCCAGTTTCCCATAGACAGAAGATCAAATTTTCATGCAAGCAAGAATATCAATTACCAAATAGGAAAGAAAGTATCTTGGGTGTTGCAAGCAAACAGTTTTTGGTAATAAAATACTTTCAGATAAATTTTTGAGGGCAATAATACATTTCTTTTTCCATGAGTTTTATAAACAAGTTTGCTTTAGATATTTCTGATGGTTCAGATCAGGTCAAAGATTTTTTCTTAAGAATCTTAAGATCAAGTTGTTTTCTTTGGTTTTTGAAAAGGAAATCTTTTGTAAAAATGTAAATTTTGATTCAGACATCTGGCAAAGATAACAGATAGTAAGGATACAAAAATGTTCAACCCAAGTCTTATTGAGATCATACATAGACTTCCTTGATAACATGTTTTCTCTTTAGAAGAGACCAAATCTTTGTAGTAACAAGGATCAACCAAAGATGAGATACTGAAAGCTATCCAAAGCTCCATTTACTGGGGGTACCATTTCTCGAACTGAGACTCATGGCAATGTGGATCAAGCCAATCGCGGGAGGAGCCTTTTGACATGTTGACACTGCCTTTTCCGCCACCCACAAGTTCCTTTAAATTTTCCACCTTATTCTCCCTCCCTGTTCCGCTGATTCTTTTGTCTGCTTCCTTTAGTTTCTGCTTGAACCGCTGTTTCCGGCTAGATGGATTCAGCTCTTGCGGCTTTGATTGTGAAGGAGGAGCTCCGTGTGGTCCGAGGTAGATGTTCTCCTGAACCTTATCCTACAAAAGCACAGGGAAAAGAAAGCATTGAAATATGCAGGATGGGATAATTGCTTAATATAGACGCAATCAGAGCTTCTAGAAATATGGATCTATTTTGTTTGGAGAAGCAAAAATACTGCTTGCAGCCAACCTTTGAAGGAGGAGGTTTTGACGACTCTAGTTCTGGAGAATCAACTTCACCTTTATCAGGATCTTCTATTCCCAAGCTTGGAATCACAAAACCATCAGTGTCTAGCAAGAAACATCGAGGGCAAGAAATTAGTGCCTTTATAACACCCATGCATATCAAGTTCCTCAAGCACAATATATGGAACTGATGTAACTCGATCAATTCAACTCTATAAGGCAGAACATAAGGTAAAGAGACAGGAAAAACAAAGATACAACCACATGCCTTCAACAATTGACATAGCTCAAAATGATAGGCAATTTTAGGTACCGGAGCAAACCATCTGTAGCCACGTGATTTGGTAAATGCCTTTGACAAATTGACAAAAATCAATATAATAGAAATCTTCAAGGAACGTACAACGATCTATATGCCAATACATAAGCCGGTAGTACCTATACTTTCCGCAAGAACAAAACATCTAAGATAGTTCATTCTCAACCACAAAATATTCATTGCACAGCATGCTTAACTAAATCATATTAATATGTTTTTCAATGTATAGCGCCATTGCATGAAAGAGGCAACATAATCACTCCAGTAAATGCAGAGAGGAACTCCAAAATAAAAATGGCAGCTATGTCAACTTATTTGTAACCTAGGAGCACAAATAAACTGGAAGATATTATGAATATAATTCTTTCATTTCAAAACTTTGTCAAAAAATTATACGAACAAAACTTAGAATAAATCAATCTGGGTCTTCCAACTCAGTTATGTCAGTGAACCAATAATTTTTCTCATGACTTAGCTATATTTGAACTTGCCAAGGTTGAAAACGCAGAAGTTTAGTAAGTAACAACTTTGGTTGATCATGAACTAATAAAAACCAGAGAGCATTTCCCTAAAAATAAAATAAAACGAGCAAAAACGTAGTGCAAATAGAAATAGAAGTAAACAATTCCATAAGCAGAATCAATAATAGCAATGAAGACTGCAATACCCAATGAATTGCCTAAAAATTAAGAGCAAAGCCATTAATACAGTTAACAGAAACGAGGAATTCACAGAAGAAAAAATGAATTGAAAAAATCCAACTTCAATCGGAGCAATGTTCAGGCAATCATCTTAAAATCAGAATACAATAAATAATTAATCAAACAACCTCATATCCAACAACCAGGACAAGAGACAACATTAAAAAATCCAAAATTTACTCTCATCCCCTTTTTTCCTGTGTTTTCTCGGAAAACATACAGGAAAAGAAACCGAGGCAAAAACTTAACAAGGAAAGTACAATTACCCCACTCATCTTCTTCATCGACTTGAGGAGTGGTGCGCACTGGAGATGGGTCCATGATACGCTGATGATCATGGATTTTGAACGGCCACAGGGCGGTAAAAGCCCAAAATCAACAACTTAGATACAAACCCCCAGAAAAATTTAGGTACCTCCCGTCTGATAATCAACGCAGAGTTGCTTTATATACACTCTCAAAAAAAAAAAACGAATATATCTTTATACGGAATCCTGCTGTTTATAAGTAAATATATATTTCTTTCTGGAATTTTAAAACCCTAACCCTAGAAGAAACGAGGATGCTCCTGCCTAGTCCTTCTTTCTCCTTGGTGTTTTTAGATGTTAAGGGTAGTTTGGTCAATTGGTCACGTGATTTTTCTGGTATGCCTGATGTACGGTGGTGATTTGGAGGTGGCAGCGCGTGGATATAGCGCGTGGCGTCGTGCGGGACGTGGAGATTCGGTTCATGATGGGTTGATTTTGGCATCGAGTGGAGGTCAACATCAGGTGCGACCGGATTAGTGGTTTCGTGATTCTCGTGATCTGACGGTGGAAAATCAACCTGAACGCCTGTAGGTCTGGTCTCTAGAATGGGCCCGCCACGTGTCTTTAATTTATATTTCAAAATATATTCATTAAAAAAAGTTTAGGAATTTAATTCGTGTAATATTTAATTTTTTAAATTAGTTTATATATATTAATTTTTTAGCAAAACTTTTGTTTTTATTTAAAATTTTGTAATTTAATTTTTTAGTGAAAATTAATACATCACATGAGATATAAATTAATGGTATTAACTCATATTTACGGGATAAATTAAATTTTTTAAAAAATATAAAAATTAATTTAATCAAAAATTAAAATAAAGACTAATTTGAACATGTAAACAAAATTTGAGAAGAATCTAGATTGACATAAACTATACATATACGTATAAGTAATGTGGCCTCAATGTTTGATTGTATAGAAATAAAAGTTGATGCATACAATATTAGATATTGTTTAATATTTGCTTTTGCATGCCAATATATGCATTAGACCCACATTCATAAAATAATGTATTTACGAATTGTGGAAATAGTAGAAGATTTTACTTGGTATATAATTGTATATATACATATAAGCAAAATATTACAAAGGGGTAGAAGGCATCCAGCCATGATAATTGATAGAAATTCTGAGTATTTAATGAAAAAGTTAAAAAATTTGACCTTATGATTTTCTTGTCTTAATATTTACAAAATGCAGCTGCTATATTTGTCCTTTTTTTTTTTTTTTCTTGATTGACACATACATGCAATCAAGTCTTATTATATCTATACACTGCCTAATTTATACCTTTGCATCTGGACTTCTTTTTACTTCCTGTTCTGTTTGCTTGTGAAAGCAGACTAGTAATAGCCATTAATGGCTGGTTGGATACCAGACATTACCAGCCAAACAAAAAAATTTCATCACTGTCATGGGCTTCCATGAACAAAGCCCTGAAATATCATGTAAACAGAGGAAGAAAAATATAGAGTCATACATGTATATGATTACATATTGATGGCCTTTACAGAAAAGAGGAGACAAAGGAAAATGGGTAGAAAAAAAGTGTCATAATTGGTGAGCAGTGTGTGTGTGTGTGTGTGTGTGTGATTTTTGGCTATAATGTATCTGACAAAATTTTTTTGCAGTAAATCTCCTTTTCTTTTTTTTTTTTTCTCTTAAATTATTGTTGTATTCACTAGCACAGGTTTTTTTTTATTTTGTTGGTCAGATTTTCTGTCCACAAGATAAAATTAATGATCTTTTCAGGGGTTGATATTGACCCATTAGAGTTGTTGCATCTCTTGGTCTTTGTCAGCTTGTTAGATTTCGTTTGGCTCCTGAGAAAAATAGAGAGAGAGAGAGAGAGCGAGCGTTTCTGTAGGGATAGATTGTAGATGGAAAAGATCTTTCAAATGTATTAAATCGATGTTACAAGGGTCTTGTTTTGTTTTGTCCAAGGATTAGATATATTTATATATACATACAAGGTTCATGTGTTCAGCAAAGATGTGTTTCACATGGATTTGGCAAGTTCCAAAGCTTAAAAAAAACATTTACAGTCTTTTGCAATTTTCAAGAGAATCATAAGTTGCAGGGATAAGAACAAGAGTGTTTTTGTATTGGATTTCTGGCTTTTTAGTATAAACACAACTTGGAAAAAATCTTATAGCTGCTTCAAGGTTTAAGCTTTTTGGAGTCTCACACCAGGTATTCTTCTTCTTCATGTTTTTACTTCACTCTATCCGCCTGATCTCTGCATTTTGAGGTTGCTTTTCTTGATTTCTTGAGTTTAGAGACTGAAAGTTGGAAGCTTTTTTCTGGTTCTAGATTTCTTTTTCCATACCCAAAATGCCCTTTATCGCTTTTTATAGACCCAGCAAATCTTGAACCTTACTCTTCCTCATGCTGTCCTACCACCTGCATGAAAAAATGCCATAGAGAAATGTAGAATACCTGCTTTTTGCCATATATGATTCTCCTCTGTTGTCCTTTTCACAGATCCACAACTAGGTCAATCTCATTTTTGCAGTTGAGTTTTCTACAAGCTTTTCTTGTTTGTTTATAATTTTCAGTTTCTTCAATGTTTGATGCTGGTTTTTTATGGTGAAAATGGAGAATAGTCAAATCTGTTCATCACTGTCTTTCTTCAAGGCTTCTTTGTTTTATGTTGCAGTCTTGATATTTTCTCTGATGTTGACTTGTTTCTTAAGCACTTCTCCTAAGCTCTTTTCCTTCCTAGTGACAATCCCAATTTTGGGTCTGTCAACAATTTTGATTCTCTCATTCTCAAAAAGGAAGAAAAGGGTTGTTTTGGTTGAGAACCCAGTTTCCCAAATCCAAAAAGAAAGCCAAAAATATGAGAAGAATAGCCTGGTTGAGACAGAGCTTAAGCAGAAACCAAAAATGCTGGCAGCAGAAGCATGTGATCCTAATGCTACTGTCCAAGAAACTGATCAAGCTGCTGAAATGCATGAGTTCATAGTTGAATCACCAATATCAGACAGTGAAAGCAGCAGCATTGAAGAATCGATAACAAGTTCCGAGATCAACTTCGAGCTTGATCATGGTCAATGGATTTATCCCAACAATATGGGCCATCAAAATGTATGTTCAACAGTTTCTTATGATTCAGTCTCTGAGGAAGAAGATGAAGATAGCCTCATTGAAATTGCTCTTCGAGGAGGTGATTCAACTGATTTGAATTATGAAGATCAACCAAAGCAAAAACTGCAAAGTTTCTTGCCAGATTCAATTTTCAGGCAAGAGGAGATAAGGGAGCTGTTAGCAGAGATCAATGAAGATGAAAACTTGATTGAGATTGACATTTCAATGGGATCCATCAAGTCTCCTTCAAAAAGCCTTGAGATTGAAGCATGAATGGTTACTTCAACACTGCCTCAAGAGGACCATTCAAGATGTATTTACCCTAAACTTTAATCTCAAATTTTCTGATACAAGGAGCCAGGGTTTAGGTTTTAGGATCTTTCTTATAGTTACCATTTTGGTTAAATGTTATAAAGATTTTTTTTTTTTTTTGGTGGGTCAAATGAATTAGCTTATCTTTATCAATTATTATGCTTAATATTACTTAGATATGTATACTATGAAAAAATATAAAGCTAGCGAAAATTTTGTAAATGTGATTGATTCACTTTTATTTTTGACTTTCATATGCAGTTTGTATATAATATGGGACCATAATCAAAGCATGCCAATATTTGAAAATGGAATCTACTTTCTTTTGCCTTTTTCATTAGTTGGTAGAAGGTGTATGTTACATAAATAAAGGTAATTAGCTCCCCATCGAGTCATGAGTTTTTGTAGGTTTAGACAGGAGTTTGTGTGTTATGATTGGTTTATGTGTTTATATAGGACTTAAATTGTGAATGATGCGTATATTTCATCTAAATATAAAAATGTTAGGAATATCTACTTCTTCATCTTCTACCTTTTCTTGCCCATTTCTCTTGCTTGCATCTCTCCTTTGCAACCTTAGGACCCCCCAATCAACTTCTACAAACAGCTTTCTTCATCTTCATAACCAGAGTCCATTAATGAAGTTCAGTAATCCAGATAGAGTCACTTTACTATTATTATATCATCATCTTCTTCTTTCTCCTTTTCCTTCTCATCATCATCATCATCATCATCATCACCACCACCACCTTCCTGTTCTCTACATGTTAGGAATATCTACTTCTTCATCTTCTACCTTTTCTTGCCCATTTTCCTTGCTTGCATCTCTACTTTGCAACCTTATGACGCTCAATCAACTTCTACAAACAGCTTTCTTCATCTTCATAACCAGAGTCCATCAATGAAGTTCAGTAATCCAGGATAGAGTCGCTTTACGATTGATTATATCATCATCGTCTTCTTTCTCCTTTTCCTTCTCATCATCATCATCATCATCACCACCACCACC
>NW_019014680.1:1385301-1396328 GCF_000150535.2 Carica papaya | reverse complement strand
ACATTTTCTTGTGAAATGCAAGTACAGATAGATGAGGGGAGGAAGACCCCCACTAAACCGAGTAGCCCAGGAGGGCTTAGAGAGAATGTCAACCTATTATTTGAGATGGTGGAAAGACTTATTACTGCACAGTAGGCCTGGGAGGAAAGGAGGGAGATACCCGACCCTTTTCTGTTGCCACAGGTTGAGCCACCCCTGCAGGAGGAAGATCCTGAGCCACCCCAATATGACCCTGCTCCTCCACCGTACCACCCGGTACCACCTCAGTATGATTGGGTGCCCCAGCCACCACGTCACCCGGCACCACCAAAATATAATGCGGTGCCTCAATCGTATCATCAAGTACCACTGCAGGGCTATCCAGTCCATCCTCGGCCTAGCCCAATCCCTCATCCACGGGACCCAACTCCTCTCATGATGGACCCAGGCTACATAGAAAGGTATAAAAGACTAAATCTTTCTATTTTTGCAGGGAGATCCTCATTGGAAGAGGCCGAGCTCTGGTTATCTAAGACAGAGAAGGCCTTCAAAATCCTCGGGGTGATCCCTGAACAGAAGGTCATCCTTACTACCTAGATGCTAGTGGGAGAAGCAGACTGTTGGTGGCAACTCAAGCAGGCCACCCTGCCATTTCCAGTCACTTAGGAACAGTTCCTGATGGTCTTTCATGCAGGGTACCTTCTAGAGCATCTCTGACATCTGAAGGAGATGGAGTTTGCACACTTGGTTCAGGGGGACATGACTGTATCAGAATATGCTCGCAAGTTCCTAAAATTGGGTCGATATTCTCTTGAGAGCATGATGGACGAAGGAAGAAGGCTAGAAGATTCGAGTGAGGTCTCCGTCATGAGATCAGGCAGCAGTTGTTTGTGCTCGAACTCAACACTTATTCGGCTGTTCTGGCCAAGGCACAGTTAGCGGAGAGGAGCCTTCGCACATTCCCTTAAGTAGCAGGAACCTCAGGCCCTCAGCTACATACTGCAGATCAGCACCTACTGCACCTGTTCAATAGAACAAGAGACCCAGACCGATGACTCAGGCTCCCCCTCAGGTTCCAGCAGCAGGACGTCGCAAGATCTGTCAGCATTGTAGCAATGATCATGGGGACCGACCCTGCTATCGTCTCAACAATATATGCTTCATATGTGGTAGTGTCCAACATTATGCGAGGGAGTGCCCGAGGAACCAGAACCAGGTCAGACCTCCTGTCTAGGGCAGAGCTTACAATCTCACACAGTATGATGCAAAAGTCAACCTGGACGTGGTATATGGTAAATTCAAGAAAGAGATTTGTATTCAAGAGATGCTGGTAGTCCGAAACTTTCTAGATATGTTTCCGGATAAACTACATGAACTGTCAGTAAATAGAGAAGTCAAATTTACTATAGACCTTTAGCTAGGCACCTAGCCTATTTCAGTTGCTCCTTATCACGTGAGCCATGTTGAGATAGAGGAACTGAGGAAATAGATCACTAAACTGCAAGATAGTGGATTCATCCGACATAGTGTGTCCCCTTGGAGTGCCGGAGTCACATTTGCAAGAAAGATTGATGGGGTGTTAAGGTTATGTATTGATTACAGATGTCTGAACAGAGTCACGATCAAGAACAAGTATCCCTTCCCTAGGATTGACAACTTATTTGATCAGTTGCAGGGTACCCAAGTCTTCTCCAAAATAGACATGCGTTCAGGTTACCATCAGGTAAAAATCAAGGCAGAAGACATCCCCAAGACAGCATTTCGAACCAGGTATGGACACTATGAGTTCCTGGTCATACCATTTGGACTAACCAACGCTCCAGCTATCTTCATAGACTTGATGAATAGAATTTTCAAATAATTTTTGGATTAGTTTGTTACTGTGTTCATCGATGACATCTTAGTTTATTAAAAAAGTAGAGAGGAATACGCTCACAATTTGACCCAAGTTTTGCAGATCCTCAAAGAAAAGAAGTTGTATGCAAAGTTGAGTAAGTGTGGATTTTGGCTTGAGTAAACTACCTTCCCGAGATACATCGTATCAAATGATGGAGTGTCAGTGAACCTTGAAAAGGGGGAAGTCGTGCTCGGCTGGGAAAAATTGACATCGGTTAAGGAGATCCGTAGTTTTTTGGGGATGGTAGGTTATTACTACAAGTTCGTGGAAGAGTTTTTTAGTCTAGCTGCTCCTCTGACTCGGCTCACAAAGAAGAATGTCAAGTTTGAGTGGAACGAGAACTGTAAAATAAGTTTTTCAGAACTAAAGAAGTTACTGACTACTGCACTTGTGTTGGCTTTGCCGAGTGGATCGGGAAGATATACAGTTTACAATGATACCTCCTACCTAGGTTTGGGTTGTGTTTTAATGTAGTATGGGAATGTCATAACCTATGGGTCCAAACAGTTGAAGAATCATGAGAAAAACTATCTCACCCATAATTTAGAGCTTGTCGCAATCATACACGCCTTAAAGACTTGGCGCTATTATTTGTATAAGGAGACATTTCAGATCTATACTGATCACAAGAGTTTGAAACATAAATTCACTCAAAATAATCTCAACATGCGTAAGATAAGGTGGATCAAACTTCTCAAAGACTATGATTACGACATCTTGTATCACCCGGGTAAGGGCAACGTGGTAGCCGACGTGCTCAGCAGAAAAAATACAGGTACATTAGCTCATTTGATGGTTTCAGAATGCAAGCAGATAGGGGCTGCACAACAGGTACGATTTCAGGACATGAAGAAAGTCACATGTTTGGGCTACTTGACTGTCAACTGAGTAATACAGATAACAAATGAAGCTTAGTCTGCCGACTCCACCCTAGCGGCTTTTAAGAAAAATGCAAAACAGAGAGTTAACCCAAAATTTTGAGTCGCCACCGATGGGTTGCTCAGATTTCAGGACAGAGTGTGTGTTCCATGTGACACTGAGTTAAAAAGAGACATTATGACAGAGGCCCATAGCTCAAAGTTTGTCATGCATCTCGGAAGCACTAAGATGTACCAAAGTATGCGATCTTGATTTTGGTGGAACGGGATAAAAAAAGATATAGCTGACTTTGTTTCTAAGTGTTTGGTATATCAGCAGGTCAAAGTAGAGGATCAATGCCTAGGTGGGCTACTTCAATCATTACCAATCATGGAGTAAAAGTGGAAACATATCACCGTGGATTTTTTAACATGATTACCTAAGGCACACTCAGGACATGATGTCATCTCGGTAATTGTTGATCGGTTTATTAAGTCTTTCCACTTCTTGGCCATCAAGATGATTGATTTCTTAGATAAGTTGACAAGAATGTATATCCGAGAAGTAGTCAGATTACATGGAGTGTCAGTGACAGTAGTATCCGACAGGGAACCCAGATTCACTTCTCGATTTTGGTATAGCCTTTAATAAGCTATGGGAACGAAATTGTCCTATAGTACTGCATTCCACCCTCAAACCAATGGACAGTCAGAAAGGACAATTCGCACACTTGAGGATATGCTCCGAACTTGTGTTCTTGATTTTGGACGCAATTGGGATGACAATATACCCCTGATAGAGTTCGCCTACAACAACAGCTACCAAACAAGTATTGGCATGGCTCCGTATGAGACGTTATATGGGCGCCCATGCAGATCGTCGATTTATTGGGAGGAAGTGGGTGATAGAAAACTATTCTGCCAAGATCTGATAGATGAGACTACATCCAAAATAGTTAAGATAAAGAAGAACATTTAGACGGCTCAGAATAAGTAGAAGAGTTATGCGGACACCCGGAGGAGAGACTTGGAATTTGAGAAAAATGACCGGGTGTTTCTTAAGGTCACTCATTTCAAGGAATCAGTAGGTTCAGTAAGAAGGAAAAACTGAATCTCCAATTTATTGGACCATTCGAAATCTTAGACAGAATTGGTATTGTCGCCTACAGACTGGTACTGTCTCCAGGACTTTTCAGAGTCCATAATGTGTTTCATGTGTCCATGCTGCGCAAGTATAATCCGAACCCCTCTCACGTCTTGGTCTACGAGTCTCTTTCACTCTAGAAGAATCTGTCATACGAAAAAGTACCGGTCGACATTGTGGACCGAAAGAGCATATTACTCTACAACTAGAAAATTTCTTTTGTTAAGGTCCTATGGCAGAATCACACACCGAAAGAGGTCATATGGGAGCTAGAATCAGACTTCAGAGCCAAATATTCCCAGCTGTTTGATTGAGAGTGAGAGAGATAAATTTGAGGGACCAAAATTCTTTTAAGGGGGGGACAGTTGAAACACCCTAAATTAATTTTTTGTAATTTAGGATTTTATTATAAATATAATTTCTTAATTTTTTAATTTTTTTAATTTTAATTTAGAGTGAAAATAAAATAAAATTGATGAATGATTAAATTGAAAATAATTTTTGGAAAAACGGGTAAAAATTTGGGTTCTAAAAATATTTTTGAAAAAATAATCGAAAACCAGATGTCAAAATACAATTTAGAGAAGTTTAGCCACGTCAGATGCCTGGTCAGCAGGTCCGACAAATCAGACAAGCCGCGTGGCAGCAGTCGCTAATGCGTGCCACGCGGTAGGCTCTGCGGGCGATCCGAAGGCCCGCGATCGAATGGTCCAGATGCGTTCCCACTCATTCAGACGGCTCAGATGCATTTTCTCCCCAAACGCAATCGGATGGTCAGGTTATATCGCGATGGATAGTCCAAATTGGATTGCAATGAACGACCCAGATTCACTTCCAATTTAATCGCGATCAGACGGTCCAGATCAAATGCGATGGATAACTCAGATCAAAAGCAAACGAATATAAATAACCCCCATCCACACCAAACCCTAACCCTAGCCGCCAGACCCCTTCGCTAGAGAAGAAGACCATGCCGCCGGGAAGGAGACCACTGCCACCCGTTGCCACACTAGAGCCCTTTCCGACCGCCAAAAAAGGTAAAAAAAATTTTTTTTACTCGGAATTTAATTTTAAACATACACATGGCCAAATCAGAGTAAAAGAACCAACTGATTGGCCGGAAAACGTGGGTAAAGCCCGGCAGCGCTGTCGTGGAGAATTCCCAAAAATGCCTCCGATGAAGCCCTTTTTCGAATCCCGTTCTGCGCGATTTTTTCACCGTTATGATCACCATTTCCTTCTCTACAGGTTGACCGGAATAAAATACCAAATCGCAACGTGAGTTGGATGAGCTACCGCACCAGAGAGCCTCGTCATCAGTAAGTTTCAATTTTTTGTATTTTTTCGGCCAACTATGGCCCCTTAACATGTTTTCTCGTAGGGATTGATGCGAAATCGACCGAAAACAACTGACTCGAGGCGGATCGCTGCTACAGGCGGCGGCGTCGTGCCAAAATTTTGAAATTGGCTAAAGTGGGCGCTGAGATTGATTTTGGGTTTGTTTGGGATATTTGTAGGTACTTATAGCGCATTTTGATTCCCGAAAGAAAATTCAGGAAATTTATGAACCGTCTGTAGGTGCAGTAAATAGCTTAACTTTTTGGGCACCAAATTGAGTAAGAATCTCTCACCCTATTCTTTGTTATAGAATTAAAGTCTAATTAGCAATAAATACAGTATTTTGTACAATTTAGAAAATGTTCATGATTAATTATGGATTGCTAATGGAGCGAGAACCAGAAACTATTCTCTATTGATTTTGTTGATTTTTTTTTATAGTTTAAATGCATGATAGTGCGTTATTTATTTATTTTATAGCATTGAATGCATGTATCGTTGTTTTACGTGTTTACGGTTGAATTGGAAAAATGGAGGTTAAAGATAAATGAAAAACTTGTGTGATTAAGTGACTGGATGAAACACAAGTCTTACTAGACATATTGGAAGATGGTAGACGGACCGGGTACACAGAAAACCCTACCATGAATGTGTCTCATACTGGATGGGGTATGGAGACTTTGTAACTTGGCACTCATACTGGACGAGATATAGGGACGACCCACTTCACCCTCATATCGGACATGGTATTGAAGTTTGATAATTTGGCGCTCATACCGAATGGGGTATGAGGATGGCCCGTAATTGAGAATTTTAAAGGAAAATGTTCACGTGTAGCGGGGACACCCCTATGAACTCTCATAGATATCAGCAGGCTGGTGAAAAAATGGGCAATTGTTGTTTGATGATTTAAATATGAAAATATAATATGTGCTATGTTGCCAATTTTATACGGAATCATGATACGTATAATGTGGTTGTTTTCTCTAGATTGTTTTCTATAAACCTCACTACAGTAAGTAGATGGTAAATGATTTTATTATTGATAAATGAATTTGCTTATTTAGTGCTCCGTTAGTTGTTTTCTGATTTTTTCTACCAACCTTTTTTTATGTGTTGGTGATATAGTGTGATATTCTTACTGGGTTAGTATAACTCATCTCTTATTTAACCATTTCAGATAAAGAAGATCAGGATCCAGATTTTCTTTATTTTCCGTTCATTTCTTTATTTCTTATATTTTTTTCGAAAATGTGAATTCCGTAACACTGTTTGGTACTTTAGGTTATCGTGTAATGAATGTAAACCTTAAACATTTATTTTTCTTCCGCACTTTAATTATCAAGTATTTTCTTTGAATATTTTCGGGGTCGTTACATCATATGTAATTAAGCGTAGCTGTAATTTGTTTAATTTGGTTTAGCTAATTTTAAGCTTTATAATAAAATTTGTACTTTTAAAAAATAATTTTTGTATTTGAATATTTGCACTTATTTAATAGCATCCATTTATTCGTTTTTATATTTTTTTAACTAATAATATCAAATTCGGTACGTTATGAAAATTTTTGTTGAAATTCAATATTTATTTATTCATATTTATATTTCTTTTAAATTAATAATATCAAATTGGGTATGTTATGAACTAATTTTGAACTAGAAATTAATAATATATATAATCATAGAATTATTTTATTCATTTGTTTTAAAATATTCAATAATGTTGAAATTTAGAGCTTCAATCTATTATTTATATTTCTTCCTGTACGACTTTAATTAATAATAATAAGTTGCAATATATGTTGAAAAATATTGTATGAAAATATTTAAAAATAAATAAAATTAACGAATTTACATTAAAGATTCACGAGTGATGAAGAGATGTGACAAATTTCATCATTAATAAGATTGTCAAAGTATGTAGGAAAAAGAGAAGGTCGTCAAGGTCTAAATATTGGTATTAGAGGACGTGATTCATTAATTAATTTTTAACTTATCCGAATAAGATAAATAAAATATCTCACTGTTAAAATAAAAGTTAAATATGAGTAAAAAGTTATAAACTTAAACAGACACATAATGAATATAGATTTAATGATTTATTTGTCTCGTACTTGTATTTTTCTGTCTTACTATATATAATTAATAAATTTTTAAAAATTTTACTTAAATTAATTAAATATTATGTAATAAATATTTTTTATAATATTAATTTCTATTTATTATTAAATATTATACTTAATATAATTTTAAATTATATGTTATTTTGAACAATATTTAATATTTTTTTAATTAATATTATCTAAATATTTTATAATTTTTTTAAAATTAAAAAAGTTAAATAGGGTGAGTAATAGGTATAAAGTTTTACTACGATAAAAAATTAAACGTTTAAAGCAAATATAAAATATTAGGGATGAAATTGTAAAAAAAAAATTAAAAATGAAAATGTAATAAAAATTCAAAATTGGAGGACTAATACGGTAATTTTATCAAAATATAAAAAGGGGTAGGAGGTGGAATTTGAAAAAAAATCAACAATAATTCCTTAAACATAAAACATGGAAAACAAAAAATGTTTTTGCAAAATTAATTATCATCACAATAATCATACCGTAGAAAAACAGTTTTTGCTGGTTTGTTCGTTCGCCTCTCTCTCTCTCTCTCATTCTGTCTCTGAGAAATTTCTCTGTGCGAGAAGAGGCCGAGGGGAATGGCGGAGAATAGAGGGCTTGCGTGCAAATGCGGGCCCACAAGAGGAAGCTTCTGCCATGGATTCACCAGAGATTCGAGTTTCGATCACAGCGCCAGAAGAACTCGAAATTTCATTCGAAACGTTTCGATGATTCCTCTCTTCAGGAGAGGACGCGTAGTCACTAAATGGCGATTTGTTGCTGGAAACAGCCGCATTTTCAGGTCGCCCCTACGCACTCATTCTATCTTTTTTCTCTCCATCTTTCTCTAGTTCTCTGTTTGGTTGCCGATAAAACATGAAGAAAGACGAGTCGAGAATTTTGGAATTTCCTTCCAGCGTTATTCTGGTTTCAATGATAAATTGAATAACTCAACCAGATTAAGCTGTGTTGCCGTCAGTATGGTAGCTGACGATTGACGAATAGGTTAAGGACCGGAGGAGAAAGTGCAAGCCATTGTTTGGGGTGGCATTTTCAAATAAAATAGCTGATGCATGGAGATTGGATTGATATTAAAACCTTTTGAGGTGATGAGACGTGCATTATTGAAATCTTACCCAAAATCAACCCAATTTTTATTCCTACAAAATTGTGTTCTAGAGACTCAGTTTGGCAATACATTATCTTTCAGTTTGGTGATACAATATCTTTGCCTCCCATCAGAGGATGTTACGGTCATAGTTTCATCACTAGGAAGATTAGTATAAAGGTTATTTTAGTATCTTTGAATTCTATGTTAGAGAACGGGAATCTTTATTTGGATATTCATCTTACAACAATGTCCTCTAGCTTTAACTTGTTTGAATGCTTTGAAAATTGAAGTTTTTTTTAATAAATAAAAAGCTGAAGTTATTTGATGCATGAAGAAGTTTTATTTCAATAATGAAAGAAAAATTATATTAAATTCGAGTCTCTTGTCCCCTATCCCCCTTCCCCTTTCACTTGGGAAGATCAAAACCATGTATTGGTCATGTATGTTGACAGTTTACTAATTGACGAGATAATAAGGCCTTTGGTTACGATTTACATTTTCTTGTGAACATTAGACTGAGAGGTATAGGTTTCATGTTGAATTCATCATGATTTTGATGCTTTTCTTTTACCATCCTGAAAGAAGAGGGGAAAATGAAACTATTTCTTGACAGTTTTTCATGATACATTTATTGCAGCATGGATGCTCGAGAGAGATCGCGATCTACAATATTGGAATCATCAAAACACAAGAGGATCCCTGTATTTGTGATGATGCCTGTCGATACATTTGGCATTGATTCTTCTGGGAGTCCAAGGATCAAGAGGTGAGTTTAATGCTTTAAACTAGAACTATTTGAGCACCTTCGGCTTTCGATGTATTAGGAGAGTTGTATGCGTGCTTGAAGTTAAGATGATCCCATATTGCCTAAGAAATCACGATTTATTTTCAGGCCAATATTTAACTGAATTTCGAACAGGACATATTTCTGATGTACAGCAAGTATTCACTGCAAACATTCATAAATCAAGTAGCCACGTTAAGAGATCTGGTCTTTTTCTTTTCAATGTCCTACAATTTATTTTTCTTTATTGTCTGGTGCTGGCATAGAAAACTTCATATTCTGCTCTTTTCTGTTTCAGAATCAGAGCCTTAACTGTATCCCTTAAAGCGCTCAAGCTTGCAGGTGTTCATGGAATTGCAGTTGAAGTTTGGTGGGGCATTGTGGAGCGTTTTTCCCCTTTTGAGTATAATTGGTCTCTTTATGAAGAGCTTTTCAAATTAATTTCTAATTCGGGGTTGAAACTACATGTTGCTTTGTGTTTCCACTCGAATATGCACTCATCTAGCAGAAAAGAGGGTGTGACTCTTCCATTATGGATTCTAGAGGTTAGTATATCTTTACGTGGTGAAGTTTCTGTTTATGGTGCAAACTGGGTGAAGTGGGGTACACAGTTTGTAGCACTATTTGCCTATTTAACCAGAAGATAGGCTCTGCGCAAACATATTAAATTGGAGGGAATTTAAATTTCGAAATCACTTTTTTGAAGCATCTGTCAGAATGTTATCTCCCATCTGTATAGTGGACCTTACATTTAGGAAACCACCTTTCCAAGTAAAAATTGTGTAGGCTACCCATTCAAATTTACAGATATGATTCTGTTTCCCTTGTACAAGAAATTTGTCACTGGAGAGAACATGAAATGAGAATATAAATGTGGCCTTCATCACATGTTCATTTGTTTTAGAACTGGAATTTAGTAAGTATTTCTTTTTAACCTTTCAGATTGGGGACCTCAATAAAGATATATATTATCGAGACAAGAAGGGATTTTCTAATGATGATTATCTTACACTTGGTGTGGATCAACTTCCTCTGTTTTGTGGTCGGACTGCTCTTCAATGCTATGAAGACTTCATGCTCAGTTTTGTTAACAAATTTGATTCCTTGATTGGAAGTGTGATTGAGGAATTAAGTGTTGGTCTTGGTCCTTCTGGAGAACTTAGGTAATTTTAAGCTATGATAGATCCAGAATTGCTAAGCCATTGCAAAGTTTTCTCATGTAGAAATTTTTGCAGATATCCTTCGCATCCTTTTGGTGATGGGAGGTGGAAGTTCCCCGGAATTGGTGAATTCCAGTGTTATGACAAGTACATGTAGGTTACAAGTAGGTTAAAATCTTTCATCTGATAGTATCCATATCATTGTCCCTAAATTGACAAGAATTTGCTCATTTTAGGATGGAGGACTTGAAGATGGCTGCATGTCAAGAAGGAAAGCCTCAATGGGGAGAAAGGGGGCCACAGAATGCTGGCTGTTACAATAGTCTTCCATCAGGGGTTCCTTTCTTTGAAGAGGGCCATGAAAGCTTTATCTCTGATTATGGTCATTTCTTCCTTGTAAGTGGCGTATGAAAGTATCCGATTCAATAATATGTACCAGAATGTTTTCTTGATCCCAACTCCATTACCTGATGCTTATTTGGTTCTTTATAATTTCTTGATCTCATGTATTTGTCAACAACACTCCTTTTCATTATAACTTTGTATTTGTCTGCAACTTTGCTGAAACTGCAAATTATTTGATAAGAAAATAAGGAAAGTATAGCTAAAGGGGACAATGGTAATAATGTGACAGCCCCACTTAG
>NW_019014680.1:1343479-1353485 GCF_000150535.2 Carica papaya | reverse complement strand
ATTATAATTGACACAATATACTTGCAGAGGCTTAAAATCTTAAGGAAAAAAATATATGTTGTAATGACGGAAGCAAATAATAATTAAAAGTTTACATTTATTACACAGTAAATTAAGATGTTAAACCTAAAATCTTAAGAAAAAAAATATTGTAATGACGGAAGCAAATAATAATTAAAGATTTACATTTCTTACATAATAAATTAAGATATCAAATAGGGTTAGGAGAATGTCCATTTTACTGCAGTTCATGATAATAAAATAAATAGTTAAAACAAACGAGATGAAAATCCTATGAGGTTAACCTCTATTGACATCTTTGATAGGGTCGAGGAGGTCACATTTACTCGCAACCCTCTTACTGTTCAAGATACGGATCTTGATCTTCTTGATCTGAAATAGTTAAATGGAGGAATAAGCTACACTAACAAGTAAAAATATCACACTAATAACTGATACAGAAAATCGAAGGTCGGTAAAAATTATAAAATAGCTAATGAAGCTGTTAATTTAGATAAATTCATTTAACATAAAACTGTTTATTTCATACTTATCGTTTTGATTTTTCAAAATTGACTTATGAAGACAATAACTCGAATGATATTGATTTTATATCTAAATGAGCAAGAATAACAACGTACCTCTTTACCTATGTACAATACCTCTGGGGGTCCATAAGGGCCCCCCCTACATATGGGCCCAATATCCAAGTTATTGATTTACTAGCCGTCCCCATACCTTAATAGGTAGTGGGTGCCAAAATATACAACTGGCTCAATATCTCGTCAGGTATGATGGTGAATTATACCTTTCAACCGCTTCTGGTATGAGATTTCTCAGCTTCGCTCGATTGAGATAATGTCCACGGTAGGATTTTCTCTATGCACCGGGTCCGTACACATTTTTCCAAAGTATCCGATAACCCTTTCATAAATGTATTCCACATCATCAACCGATTACCAATTACATGTCAACATCTCATATTTACAAATCAATAGTAAGTCATGCAAATAGACGATACATAAATCAAGAAAACGTGATTATGACATTTATTGCTAATAAATCAACAGATAAAGGCAACACAGTTAGGTAAACTAAATAATCGAGAAAATAATTTAAAGCACACAATATAACAATAAGCATTTTAGGCAGTATATGAGAAAATAAACAATAAACTAGGACAAATATGCACTGACCAGTTCTGCCTCCACTAGTGACATGTAATTAATTTTAGGATTTTTTAATTTTCAGAAAATACAGTTTTATTGATTATTAAACTTCAATTTACGGTAACAGAAAAAATGGTAAGAAATTCTTACCCCAGATTGATGTTCGAAATACTATATTTTTCACTGAGCCTCTTGGCAGTCCTCAAGTTTTCTGAATTTTTTCTACAAAAATTAAAAATACCCATCACGTATCCAAAAATACCCCAAAAAGTTTAAATAGGTATTTTAAAACTTTTTCAGCTAATTTTAAGGCTTTGTCATGGTGCCGCCGCTGTGTTCTGGCGCTTGCTCTGTCGCCCACGATGGCAGTTTCCCTTGGTCTGGTTGTTTTTGATTAGTTTTAGCAAGTTTTGCACGTAAACCTGCGAACAATCAAGTTAGGATGCCTCGGTTGGTCGAAAAAGGCAAAAAACTGAAATCTTACCGGTAGATGGTCTTTGGGTGTGGTGGCTCTGCCGTTCCTCCTCCACGGACGAGGTTCTACTTTGGTTAACCTGCACCAGAAAAGGACGAAGAACGCAATGGTCATAAAATCGAGAGAAATGGGAAACAGAAAGGGTGTTATCGGAGATGTTTTTGGGTTGTGACTGCGGCAGCTCAGTTGAGCTCCACCCGTATTTTCTGACTCACCCGCTGCCCTTTTTACTCCGATATAAGTGTGAGGAGGCTCGAAATGCAATTCCAAGTGAAGAAAAAAATTTAAATCTTTCGGCATCGACGGTGGATCTAGTGTGGCGGCGACAAGCGTCCCTCCAGCAGCTGGTCTTCCATCTGGCTTCCCTCCTTCTTCTTCTCTAGTCAGAGTTGTCAGTTTTTGGGGCTGACTGAAGAGAGTTCTAAATACCTCTATTCCCTTTTATTTTGGTTGTTTTTCTGCGTCGACGTGAAGCAAGGAGAGTTATTCGATCGTTTTCTGTTTAGGCCGATTGCATGTGCAAATCTGGATCATCCATCGCGATCAATCCCATCCATCCGATCGCTTTTAAAGAAGAAACGCATCTGGGCCACTCATACGCGCGAGATGCGATCTGCATTGTCGGATCGCCCAGACACGCAGATTGCCCGCTTGGCCTCTCGCATGGAGCCGATGTCAGTGTGTCTGCCATGTAGTGCGTTCTGACTCGCCGTGGCTACTGACGGGACCATCTCACGTGGTCATATTTTTTTTTTGCGATTTTACTCATGTTTTTTAAATTTTATTTCAAAAACACCGCACTTATTCACAGTTTCACCCATTTTTCTTAGAATTATTTTCAATTTCGTCTCTAGTCTTATTTTTCTAAAAAATTCCACAAAATTAAAATAAAATAAGATTAAATTATATATTATTATTATTATTATTATTTATTGAAATATTATCACATACCAAATTTTCAGACCCGGGTATTACAACACTACCTCCCTTAAGAAGAAATTTGGTTTCTCAAATTTGTCGTCCTCTCACTAGTCAAACAGTTTGGGGTATTAGACTCTGAAGTCTGATTCTAGCTCTTAAGTAGCCTCTTCCCTTGCGTGTTCTGCCATAAGACCTTGACAAATAGAATTTTTCTGTTACGAAGTACTCTGCTCTTCCAGTCTAAAATGTCTATTGGTACCTCATCATAAGATAGATCATTTTAGAGTGAAAGTGGCTCGTGATACAGGATATGCAAGGGGTCTGGATTGTATTTGCGTAGCGTAGACACATGAAACACGTTATAGACTCTGGATAACTTTGGAGGTAGTGCTAGTCTGTAGGTGGACGTACTAATCCTGTTCAAGATCTCAAATGGTCCCATGACCTGGGAATTTAATTTTTCTCTCTTACCAAACCTGTTGATACACTTGAAGGATGTGATCTTAAGAAACACCAGATCGCAATTCTCAAATTCTAAATATCTTCTTCAGGTGTCCGCATAACTCTTTTACCTACTTTAAGCTGTTTGGAGGTTCTTCCGGATCTTAACTATCTTGGTTGTGGTTTCCTCTATGAGATCTGGGTCAAATAATCTTTTATCACCTACCTTTTCCTAATAGATCAGTGACCTACAGGGTCAGCCATACAATGCCTCATACGAGATCATGCTGATACTTACTTGGTAGCTATTATTGTAGGTGAACTCTATCAGGGGCAGATGATCATCCCAATGGTCTCTGAAGTCTATAACACAAGCTTTAAATATATCATCCAGTGTGCGAATTATTCGTTCTGATTGTCAATTAGTTTGAGGGTGGAATGTGATGCTGAGGGACAATTTCAATCCCATTACTTGCTGAAAACTAGACTAAAGAATAAATAAAATGATATATGTATAACTATATATATACATTGAGTTTTTTTCTTTCTTTTTAGTTCAAACGAAAAAAAAAACTGACCAGCAAACCATGAAAGGGAGGAGCTTAGATAGAAGGAAAAAAGGGACAAAAAAGTAAATGTTACAAAAATGGGGGAATCACCAATCAAATTCTAACGAACCAATCAGTTTCGGAAAAGTGTTTAAAAAAAGTCAAAAGGTAGTAGTGGAAGGAAGGACGACTCTGATGATGCCACGTAATAAGGATGGGGTGAATCGCACAGTGCTAATGTAGTAGTTCAAATGTGGACGGTTCAGATTTTGCCAAAATAGGGCAACGACCAGGATCATTTCACCAGTGGCTTTAAGAAGAGCAGAAACAGAGCTATAGTGCAAAGAAGAGGAAAAACTTGAGCTACTGGTGAGGAATCGGTAAAGGAAGAAAGGATCATCCATTCCAGGGTTAATCTGTAGACGACAGGGAAGGATTTCATTGACTACATCATCACCATTTCTCAAGAATAAGGAGGTAAGACGATTTGCTCTTTAAAACTCGGTTTTTAAAATAGATGTAAATAAATATCTATGTCGATAATAGCAAAAATGGTTGTGAGTTATATGTTGTATTTTGTATATACATAAAATTTATGGAGTGAAAATATGAGGCGATGTACATATTGAAGTAGTTTGGTATAGATGAAGGATGAGGGACTGATACAGTGAATATAAGGTGATGAAGGAGAGATCACTATGAATAAATGGATTTGTTAGAGATCTAACCAAGAAACAAAGTTAAGGTAGAGGAGACTAGGAGTTTATTTAAGCTAATATTGTAAAGACTCAAAACTTAAAGGAAATGAATTTGTATTTTTAAATGCAGAAACAAATAATAATATTAAGATTTACATTCTTTACATAATAAATTAGAATATCCAATAGGGCAAGAGAATATCTCTACTATAGCGGATCGTAAAGAGAAGCAAATAAATGATTTAAAACAATTAGATAAATGTCATAGGGGTTAACCTCTACTAACACTTGAAGAAGTCTGGGAGGTAAACTATTCACAACCTTCTTTGTAACAGCCCCGGTAATTCATAATGGAATTTGTATTATAAATATCAAATGCGGAAGCGAAGTCAAAATTTGAATAACATCCCTTACACTAAAACCAAAACGTGCTCACAAAATATAAAAGATTAAACTACCTAAATGAGAAACTTGAAAGTAAAAACTACGAATGTGACTATGGAGTCCTTAGGCGTCCCCTTCGTCGTCCTCCTGCGGAAGCGGCTCGAGAACGATGTCCTCTTGATCTGAAATGATTAAATAAGGAATGAGCTACACTAGCCCAGTAAAGACATCACGATATCTCACCGTCACGGAGGTAAAGGTGGGTAGAAAACACAAAAAAAGACCAATGGAGCATAATTTACAACAAATCATTTTATCGATAATAAAACCTTTACCATTCACTTACCGCGGTGAAATTTATAAAACAATATACGAAAGTAATAACATCATCATCATCATGAAACCATATATATAAACTGTATAATATAATACCTATCAAACTTTTCGTAATTCAATCGTTACACAACATATTTTCCTCATTTTCCAGCCCACTAGTATCCATGGGGATCCATAGGGGTCCCGCTACCCGTTAACCCTTAACACTTGAAATCACATTCCAGGGTCGTCCCCATACCCCGTCCGGTATGGGCGCCAAACCATAGACCTCATTACCCCGTCCGGTATAAGGGTGAAACGGGTCGTCCCCATACCCCGTCCGGTATGGGCGCCAAACCATAGACCTCATTACCCCGTCCGGTATGAGGGTGAAACGGGCCGTCCCCATACCCCGTCCGGTATGGGCGCCAAAACACACAAGATCTCCATACCCTGTCCGGTATGGGAGACCACAATCCCGGTAGGGTTCCCTACGGACCCGGTCCGTCCACCATCTCCCAGGATATCTAGTCAGGCTGACCACAGCATACAATTTCTATTTACATAATCTTTCATTCTCCTTTTCCCTCAGTCAGCATTATCAATCACATACAAACAAGCAAAATGATAATTTATGCCAAACAGACAACATACAGCATCAATATCCCGGTCATTCAATCCATAATCAATAAAACAGTAAAATATGCACATGAAACCATAAAATGAAAACATCGAACCTTATGCTGCATTTAAAACTGTAAAACAGGCTAAATAACAGTTAACCGACAAACACACTAGACTCGGGCTCCATTAGCGACCTTAAGAAATTTCACACATTCGTTGATTCATGAAATACCGTTTTATCATTTATTGAACTTTAAAACCGTGATAGGAAATAGGGTGAGGGGTCCTTACTCATTTCGGGGTCCGAACACGGCTTCACAGTGCGCCTACAGGCTGTCCCTAATTTTCCCTGAATTTTCCTCGGGGAACTGAAACGCACTACTGGTACCTGCACGTGTTCCAAAAAAATCCCAAATTAGGCCCAGGGCCCATTTCGGCCCAAATCGCAACTCCGGCACGGCGGCGATTCGCCTCGGGTTGGCTGTTTTCGGCCGTTTTCGGCCACACTCGCATCGGTCCCTGCGAGAAAACAACCCTAGGGCCCTCGTGGGGCCAAAAAATTACGGAAAAACGGAGCTTACCGGCGGTGGCGCTCTCGAGTGCGGCGGCTCTCCGGTGAGGTTCGTGTTTTGGTGATTCGGCTCCAGTCAACCTGTAGAGAAAAGAGTGGTGATCACGGTGATATAAAATTTGCATCAAACGGAGGCCGGGAAGGGCCTCATCGGAGGCAAAAACCAAGAAGGGCGTGGCGGCGCCGCTGGGCTTCGGCCGTGCATTCCGGCCGTTTGGCCGGGATTTTGACTTCGATTTGACCACAGGAGGAATCAGCGTGGAAAAACGAGTCGGGGGTATGAAATTTACCTCGATCGGCGGTCGGAAGTTCCTCCGGTGCGGCGGCGGGTGGCGGCGGCCGGCTTCTGGTTCGTCTTCTCCGGCGAGCGGCAGGCGGCTAGGGTTTGTGGTCTGGTGTTGGGGTTCTATTTATAACCCCTTGCCTTTTGATCTCAGCCGTCCATTTTGTTTTAATCTGGGCCGTCCGTTTTTTATTAAATCTGGGCTGTCCGTGCGTTTAAATATGGGCCGTCCGATCGCACGCTTGATCTGGACCGTCCGATCGCGCCCACGCGGATCGCCAACGTGGCCCTTTTTGGAACGACGTGGTTTTGCCACGTGGGTTTTTTTTTTTTTTTTTTTTTTTTTTTTTTTTTTTTTTTTTTCGGTACGGGCGCTACATTCTTACTGATCGGGATCTGGATCTTGGACATCTTAATATAAAATATTTAATAGAAGAGTGAGCTATACTAGACTAATAAGAATATCATACTAATAACTAATACGGAAAATCGAAGATTGATAAATATATAAAAATAACTAACGGAGCCCTTAATTTAAGTAAATTCATTTATAATGAAGAAAATCATTTATTTTATACTTACCGTTATAATTTTTTCAAAAATCAACCTATCTTTTCAATTTCATGCATAAGTGGACAAGAAACGACAATTTTTCTTTTTTTTTTTACTTGCTTATTGGTACCCTTGGAGGTCCATATGGATGTCCTCTTATGCGTGCACCCAATACCCAAATTTATCAATTAACCGGTCGTCCCTATACTCCGTCCGGTAATGAGCACCAAACATTCCATCGCCTCGATTCCCCGTCCAGTATGAGGATGAATTATATCTTCCAAACCGTTCTGGTATGAGACTTTTTAGCCACGTCCGACTGAGATAACGTTCGCGGTAGGGTTCTTTATATACCGGGCTTGTCCACCCTTTCCCAGGATACCTAGTAAGCCTTTTACATAAAAATTTCCATCAACAAAACAACCACCCAACACATATCAATATCTTATATCATATTCACAGATTAATTAAACGATATTTATGCAAACAATACAATTTTATATCTTAATAACCAAAAAATGTACTAAGAACCTTTATTTTCAATCAGTTAATCGGATCAAAAAAATAATGACTAGACAGTTAATAAATGAAAAAATAATTAAAAGCAATAATTAAAGCACATGGCGGAAAAATAATTAATTTAGGTAGCATAGGAAAAAGAACAGGCAACACAGACAAATTAGGGTAAATATAAACTGACTGATTCTGGCTCCACTAGTGACCTGTAATTATTTTTAGGATTTTTTTAAATTTTTCACAAAACACAGCATTATTGATTATTAAGTCTCAATTTACCATAACAGGGAATAAGATAAGGGATTCTTACCCGGATCAGTATTTTGAAACATCATACTATCTACTACATCTTCTAATGGGTCTCAAGTTTCCTGAATTTTCGCTACAAAAATTAAAATACTCATCACATGCCTAAAAATATCATAAAAAACTCAAAATCGGTGTTGAAAACTCTTTCCGACCAATTTTAGGATTTTGGCACAGCAGCGCCACCGTACTCTAGCATTGGCTCCGCTGCCCAAGATGACTATTCGCCTCGATCTGGCCGATTTTGGTCAGTTTTACACGTATCCTTGCGAAAAAATACATTAGGAGGCTTCAGTTGGTTAGAAAATAAAAAAAAAAGTCAAACCTACCAGCGGGGGGGTCTCCGGGTGCGGTGGCTCTGCCGGTTCTCCTTCGCAGCTGATGTTTCTTCTTTGGCTAACATGCATAGAAAAGAACGATGAATACAATGGTCAAAAAATTATGTGAAACGGGCCACAAAAAGGGGGTCATCGGAGAAGGTTTATAGTTTTGATCGCGGCGGCTTCGTCGGGTTTTGTCCGTAGTTTCTAACTCACCCGTCGTCTCTTTTGCTCCAATATGACCATAGGGAGGCTTGGAATTGAATTTCGAGCGCGGAGGAAATTTTTTTTACCTTTTTTGGCAGTTAATGGTGGCTCTGGTGCAGCGGCAGCCAGGGATTGACCTCCTTCTTTAGCATCTGATTCTTCTTCTCTGGCGAGGGCTGGGCGGCTAGGGTTAGATTCTCATGCGATGCGATGTTTAAATACCCATATCGTGTCGATCTAGGTCGTCCGTTCGGGGACACGTGGAGCGAGGAGGACCATTAGATAATTTTTCGTTTAGGTTGATTACGTGGACGAATCTGGACCATCCATTGCAATCAATCTCGTCCGTCTGATTGCGTCTAAAGAGAGAATGCATCTGGGTCGCTCGTGTGCGCAGGATGCGATTTGGACCGTCAGATCGCCTTGGCACGCGGTTCGCTCACGTGGAGCCGATATAAGCCTACCTACCACGCAACATGCTCTGGTTCGCTTGAGTTGCTGACTGGGCGGTCCCACGTGATCAAATTTTATCTTTTTACGATTTAGTTCCCTATTTTTAATTTTTCTTTCAAAAACATTTACCCTGATTCAAAATTTTGTCATTTTTTTTAAATTATTTTCAATTTCGTTACTAATTCATTTTTTTCTCAAAATTTAATAAAATTAGATTTTAATCAAATTTTATTAATTATTTATATAATTTTTATAAAGAAAAAAATTATTTCGGGTCGATTTTCGGATTCGGATATTAAAAATATAATGAGATCGGGAATACCATGGGGAGATGTAAATAAAACAGTGGGAAGATGGCGGTAATTATAGATCTGGAAGAGATTTAAAGAAAAATCATAGCTATTAAAGGGTAATTATGCATACTAGCCATAATATAACTAGGGTGTTGCTTGTGTTATGCGAAAATGTGTTGCGAGTGGCCGGTCATGAGGCCGTGTGATTGAGTCATTGTGTAACATGAGTCGACGGTGTAACAGATTTTGGTGCGTGTGCTGTGGCGACCTGTTTGTGGTGTGTGCGCGTATAACTGCGTGTAATATGATGATTACAGTGTCTGTTTCTCTGTTAGCCTTGTGTGTATATTGTGGCTATGTAATGTTGCCGGAATGGGCAAGAATTGGTTGAACACGGGCTCTGCATCCTGGATTTGTGAAAATAAAAAGTGTTGGATGGCATAGTTTGGAATGAATTGGGGCTCGGTGAGACGAATATGATACACTGGTACGAAGACTTCGGAAGAGTAGCGTGTAAGAATCGGCGGAGTGAGAGAGACAAGTAAAAGAGGAGGAAAACAAAAAAAAAAAGAGAGAAAAAGAAAAAAAAGATCTGAATGGGCAATAACTGCAGAAAATTAAGATTATAGGGAGTTAGATAATTGTCCTCATTGAGGATCAGGGAATAACATAGAGTTAAATGAGAGAGGCAAGGGTGGTGAGAATTGTAGCTCTGGTGGTTGAGTTTGAAGAGGGTGTCAGAATGAATAAATCAGAATCTAGAGGAAGTAAAGAAAACAAAATATAGTGAATCCCCATAACCGACTAGATCAGATTCACAGATCTGGGGTAAGGGAGTAAACAAAATAGAAAATGGTATGACTGGAAATAGGAGGAATATATGAGTGAACCCGTACTTTGTTGAGTCGTTGAGTGGCTGTAGGATGAAAT
>NW_019014680.1:1311963-1333282 GCF_000150535.2 Carica papaya | reverse complement strand
TTTTGTTAGAATTTTGTTGTATTTTCTTATAAATTGACACCTTATGGTGATGGAAATGATAAGCAGAAGTAGAATTTCCTATTCTCTAAAACTTTATGGTATCAGAGCATACGTGATCCAAGAGAATCATCTTTGCTGTGCTGAAGTCACAAATGGCCACAAGTGAGCTTCTGTCTTTCAACCCGAGGTCTCCTCAGGTTCCTATCATCGCACACCCATCAACAACGGTGTGGGTGAAATGCCTTTGTCTTTTATCACAAGACACAAACTAAACGACAGCAATTATCTTCAATGGTCGTTGTCCATTCTGCTGTTCATCCGAGGTAAGGGGTGCGATGAGTATCTCACTGGCGAACTCATACCTCCTCCCGCAACTGACCTGAATGCTCGTACATGGAAGATAAAAAACAACATGGTCATGTCATGGTTCATAACTTCAGTGACTCCAGAAATCAGAGAGAATTTCCTTCTTTATGAGACCGCGCATGAGATTTGGGAAGCAGCTCAGGAATTCTACTCCAGCAAGGACAACACCTCTGCCATCTTTGAGATAGAATCGACTCTTCACAATCTTCGGTAAGGTGAGTTAAGCGTAACCCAATATTATAATGCTTTGACCCGCAGCTGACAGCAATTGGATATTTTCGAAGAGCATCGATGGAGATGACTCGAAGATGCGAAAATCTTAAAATTGATTGTTGAACAGAAGCGACTTTTCAAATTTTTGCTAGGATTGAACAAAAACCTCGATGAGGTTCGGGGATGCGTGCTGAGTATCAAGCCACTGCCGAGTCTTCGTTCGGCCTTCTCTGAGATTCGGCGAGAAGAAAGCTGAAGGAAGATCATGTTGGGAGACGCTGAACTCACCCACGAGGCCAAAAATTCCTCTACGCTCACAACCCGAGCACTGGATGCTCGTACGAAGAAGATGAGACCTTGGTGTGACCACTGTAGGAAGCTCGGGCACACACGCGAAAAGTGTTGGAAGCTTCATAACAAGCCGAGTGATTGGAAGCCCTCCAAGCCAGAAAACTCAAACAAGCACAAGGGAAATCATGTGACTGCTGAAGAAATTCCACCTGCTGTTGTGGAGAGCAATCCCTTTAGTCTTGAACAGCTGGAAGCTCTCCAGCGCATGTTGTCCCAGAAAAGTTATCCAGTCAGTGCTTCAGTGGCACACAAAGGTAATATTTTTGGTTTGTCTGCTTACTCAGAAAAAAGACAGGTTTGGGTTGTAAACTCAGGAGCATATGATCATATGACTGGAGATGTCTCAATATTTCAAAAATACAGCAAGTGTAAAGAAGATTATTCAATCAGAATTGCTGATGGGTCCCTCTTAAAAAGTAGCTGGAATGGGTTCTGTAAATTTGTCTCCTAATTTGACTCTTTGCTCAATCATTCATGTTCCAAATCTGGATTGTAATTTGTTATCAGTAAGTAAGCTATATGAAGATTCAAATTGTGCTGCCAAGTTTGTCTCTAACATGTGTGAATTTCAGGACTTGGACTCGGGGAGGATTATTGGCAATGCTAGGATGAGTTCAGGACTATACCTGCTTCAAATCAATGCTTCTAGAAGATAAACTCACAATGCAGTTTGTGCAAACTCTATTTCTGTTTTTGCAAATAATGACCATGATATTATGTTGTGGCACTATAGAGTAGGACATCCAAATTTCGTGTATCTGAAAAAGTTGTTCCCTTTACTATTCAAAGAAAAAGATCCTATTTCATTTCAGTGTGAAGGATGCCAATTTTCTAAGTATGTTCGAAATTCATTTCCTAGTCTGCCATACAAACCCTCAAAACTATTTGCATTAATTCATAACGATGTATGGGGACCTTTCAGGGTCACCAATATCACCGGAATTAGGTGGTTTGTATATTTTATTGATGATCATATAAGAATTACTTGGGTGTTTCTAATGAAAGAAAAATATAAAGTTGAACATTTCTTTAATAAATTCCATACAATGATCCAAACACAATTCCATGCTACCATCCAAGTATTGAAATGTGACAATGCTTGTGAATACTTTGAAGCCACATTTGAGAAATATTTTACTGAACATGGTATTATTCACCAAAGCTCATGTACGTATCCCACAACAAAACGGCATAGCCAAGAAGTAAAATAAATACATTCTTGAGGTAGTTAGATCAATCATGTTCACCACTCATGTACTAAAGTTTCTCTGGGGAGAGGCTGTTCTCACTGCTACTTATTTGATAAACTGGATGCCCTCCCGTGTCCTAAAGTTCCAATCACCTTACACCATTCTTTCACAAAGCTTTCCTGAATCTCATATGTTAAACACATTACCACTCAAAGTCTTTGTTTGTTCAGCATATGTTCATATTCACACTCATCTCTGTGGGAAACTTGACCCAAGGACCCTTAAATGCATATTTGTTGGGTATTTTGCTAATCAGAAAGGATACAAATGTCTAGTTTCGGAAACCTGTCATTTATAAAACAATGGATGTCACATTTTTTGAAAACCAACCATTTTACCCCACAATTGATATTCAGGGAGAGACATTTACTTAGAAATATCAGTTGTGGAATGTAAGCATACCTCCTCTATATCCACAGAGTCACCCTCCACTAGATAAACCCTCTCTGAAGATTGAAGCTACAATCTCACATAAAGAACTTGAACCAAAACCAGTTACAGAGAACACAGTACCTGCAACTAGTGAGTTACGTGTTTATACTAGAAGAAACAAAGGAAAAATACTTGAATCATCAAAGCCTTGTCATAAATCCACCCTTGGTCCTGGTGCCCAAAAATTGACAGGTAATGAGATTTCTATTCCTACTACAGGTACTGACATTGACATGCCTCTTGTTTTAAGAAAGGGACTCGGACATGCACCAAACATTCTATACAGGACTATATTTCATTAGACAAGTTGTTTTCGGAACATCATGCTTTTGTATACAAGTTAGACAGTAGTTCACCAGAGCCTAAAACAATCCATGAAGTTCTGAAAATAGCTGAATGGAGGATGACTGTTCAAGAGGAAATCAAGGCACTTGAAAAGAATGGAACATGTGAATTAATTGATCTAACTCCAGGGAAACACTAAGGGGGGTGCAAGTGGGTCTTCACAACTAAATACAATGCAGATGGAAGTGTGAATCGGTATAAGCCTCGACGAGTAGACAACGGCTACACTCAGTCATATGGGATAGACTATCAAGAGATATTTGCTACGTTAGGCAAACACAATACAATTCGGGTACTTCTCTCACTCGTCTCTAATCTTGATTGACTACTCTGTCAGTTAGATGTGAAGAATGCATTTCTTAATGGTGATCTAGAGGAAGAAGTGTATATGGACATACCACCAGTATTTGAACTACAGACAGTTCTCAGAAAGTATACAAACTGAAAAAGTCACTTTATGGTTTAAAGCAATCTCTAAGGGTATAGTTTGATAGATTCACAAGAGCAGTAAAAAGAGAAGGATATGAGCAATGTCAATTTGATCATACATTATTTGTCAAGCATTGTACCTCGGATAAGAAAGCTATCTTGATTGTATATGTAGATGATATTATCCTTACAGAAGATCATATTGAGGAGATTCAGAAGCTCAAAGAATTCTTAATCAAAGAATTTGAAATTAAAGATATCGAAGTACTAAAGTACTTCCTCGGAATGAAGGTGGCTAGATCCAAGAAGGAAATTTTGGTATCTCAACGAAAATATATTCTAGATCTTCTGAAGGAGACTGGGATGTTAGGAAGTAAGCCTGCTGACACTCCTATGAATCCAACCATCAAACATGGATCCGAAATTAGTGATAAAACAGTTGATAAAGAAAAGTATCAAAGACTAGTTGGGAAGCTCATCTACCTAGTACATACAAGACCCGACATTAGTTTTGCAGTTAAGTATAGTAAATCAATTCATGAATCAGCCAACTGAGGAATACATGAAAGCTATATATCGAATTTTAAGATACCTAAAGATGACTTCAGGATAAGAATTGTTCTTTCAAAAGACAGTGAAAAAAGATGTTGAAATCTATACTGATGCAGATTGAGCAGGCTCAATAAATAATAGACGATCTACATTAGGGTATTGTATTTATGTTTGGGGAAATTTGGTCACCTGAGGCAGTAAGAAATAGTCAGTTGTATCTCATACCAGTGTAGAATATGAGTTTGGGGCACTTGCCCATGGTATATGTGAAGGTATGTGGCTAAGAAGGATACTTGTCGAACTAAAGGTTCCTAACAACATTCCTATGAAAGTTTGATGTGATAATCAATCAACCATCAATATGGTCAAGAATTCTGTACACCATGATAGAACCAAACATGTGGAGATTGATCGTCACTTTATCAAAGAGAAGTTAGAAGATGGCACTATAACACTCATGTACATTCTAATTAGTCAACAGATTGCAGACATCCTAACAAAGGCTCTTCCAAAAAGGATGTTTGATGACATATCATCCAATCTAGGTTTACTCAACATATACGTAAACTAGATTGAGAGGGAGTGTAAAAAATAAAAGATTCAATTCAGTTTTTATTTTTTTGTTGTTATTAGCCTAGTATTTAGCCTAGTGGACGTAATTACAAAGTTGGTGAGGTATAACCGATTTTGTTATTCTTCCTTCCCATAAAGTTGTTAGAATTTTGTTAGGTTTTTGTTAGAATTTGGTTGTATTTTTCCTATAAATTGATATCTTATGGTGATGGAAATGATAAGCAGAAGTAGAATTTCCATTCTCTAAAACTTTAATTTGTTTTAGCAATTCTTGTGAAAATTGCAAAGAAACTGGAAAATATTCAATATCAATTTCTTTGGGCGGATGAAGATGGGAGAAGAATATATCATCCTATGAAGTGGGATGATGTGAAGTCGTCGTTAGAGCAGGGAGGTTTGGGCGAAGCAGGAAGGTTTGGGCTTTAGATTTTTTGTTGAGATAAATGCTCTACAAGGAAACATGACTTTGGAGGCATATGAGGAAGAGGGGAGGTTGTGGAAGAGTGTAGTTAAGGCTTTGTGGGAAATTGTTGATGTTGGTGGCTCTTATAGGGATGTGGCTAGACCGCATGGTATTGGGCTTTGGAGGAAAATAGGGATGGGGAAACAAAAATTTCATGAATGCATCAATTGGAAGTTGAGGAAGGGGGGACAAAATCTGTTTCTAGTTGGATGAATGGATTGGAAGTGGAAGGCTTAAAGATCAATTCCCCAGGGTTTTTGCCATTGCATAGTCTAAAAATATGGTGGTGGAGGAAGCCTATATATCGGGGAATGAGATTAGGGAGTGGAATGTGAATGTGACAAGAAACCTTGATGATCGGGAGATTGAAGAGTATGAGACATTGTGATGCGGGCAGGTCAAGATCTTTTTGACACTTGTAAACCTCACACAAACATAAACGTTCAGAAATCTTAATTCCCTAATTAACCATTCCCATTTGAACCATATTCAACAATTTGAATGCAAACCAAGATAACTGGAAAATAAAGTAGGAATGAAAAAGATACCACAATTTACCTGATTAGTTGATTCGATTTCCTAGCTCAACAAAATGGTTAGAGCACCCTTCTGATTGAACACTCACTCAAGTCGAAGCTTAAAAGTAAGATTTGAAGAAAATATTCAACTAAATATTCTTAATTTTATTAATCTTTGAAAGTTCTAAATTGTGTTTTTACAACCTAGTGGTGAGCTCTTTATATAGATTACATGTGATTGATGTGACTAGAAGTAGGATTATATAGTTCTACTTAAATTCTTAATCTAACTTAGAGTAGGAAACATTAAAATAATACATGAAATAACAATTAAAACAATAAAATATTAAGTAGATTACTACCTCTCTCATAGCCGACCATTGATTCCTTGTCGGGTTGAATCTCCTTAATTCATTTGGCTTTGAGTTCTTTATTCTTTAGTATTTTCTTGACAGGAATTTGAGTTGGATAAGCTTGAAGTTGAAGGAATTCTTCTTCTTTTCTCTTGGAAATTAAGGTCCTTGTTTGTGTTCACTATTCAAGCTCAGATTCACCCTTAGAGAAGGGGAATCCTTATGAGATTTGGCCTTGTTATGGGAGAGGGAGTCGGCTTTCCCTCTCGGGGTTGGCTTCCTCCATGCGGTCTCCTCTTTCGTCTTGGTTTCTTGGCCTCTTTCTTTCTAGAATTCCTTTGGCTGAACCCTTTTTGACTTGTTCTTCTTGTTTCTTCTTCATGTTGGCCATGGAGGTTTGATTCTCTTCAGTTTTGGCAAGGCTAAGTAAAGTGTCCTTTGCCATGCCAGCGGGCTTCGCCTCTCCACTCTATTCTTGGCCATGCGGGCCAAAGGCCAAGTGCCCCCTTGCTTTCTTGGACGGCTTCTTGCCGAATCTTGGACCTCCAAGACTGAACTTGGGCTTAGGCATCTTTGAACCAATTGGCTTGGGCCTTGGATAGCCCTTTTGGGCCGATTCCCTAGGGCAAGGCCAAGGGACCTTTGATTCTTCAACTCGAGTTCTTTGGGCCTGCTCCCTTGGGCCCTATTGGATGATTCTTGGGCTGGAAACAATTTTGGAAACTTGGGAGTTTCAAAAAGCAGTTTCCTTTTTGTCTTTGAAATAGCAGAAATCCAAAGTAGGGTAGGAATCCATTTCCCCGTGGGATTAGGAATCCTTGTGGGCGTGGGATTTCCCTTCCGCGCGCATTGCCCTGCAATGCGCGCTGGCCGTATACATGCTGCTCTTATGCGTGCGCAGATGGCTTGCTGTGCGTGCGGCCTGGCGTGCTGCGTGCGTAGCCTTGCATGCTGAGTGCGCGCATTCTCTCACTTGCGCATCCGTGGGTTTGCACCAATTTCCCCGCGGGAATTTTGAATTCCTTGAGTTTCCTGCTTCTTGTGGGACACCTTTTTGGGGGTTTGCTTAGACCTTCTTGGAATCACATCGCATTGTTACATATCTTATCCGATATTCAAGTACATGAAAACAAGGACCAGGTTGGATGGAAATTGAAGAAACAAGGGGAGTTCACTGTCAAGTCATTCTACAATTATTTGGCCATAAGAGAAGGGATGGGGATGGTACACTTCCCGGTTAACCTAATTTGGAAGGTTAAAGTTTCCCCAAGCATATCTTTTTTTATTGAGAAGTGAGAAGAGAATGCATCTTAACTACTGATAATCTGATGAAAAGGGGTAAAACTACGGTACATGGCTGCTATTTATGCAAGAAGGCTGCTGAATCTTGCAACCACATTCTTCTCCGGTGTTCGATGGTGTATAGTACTCCGACTGTGGTGTATGACCTCTTGGGGATCAATTGTGTGCTTGCGAGATCGGTGAGGATGCACTTTGGGCTTGGGAGGGGGGGTGGGGATATGTAAAAAAAAAGTTTATCTAAAACTTATTTCTTTATTTTTTAGGTGGTGTGGAAGGAGAGAAATGTTAGAGATTTTGAGGAGATTGAGGGTGAGATGTTAAAAGTTATGAACAGATGGTTACACATTTTTGGCTCTTTGATTTTGGCTCATGACATTTATAGGGTAGAGAATTTTAGGAATGTAATTGATTTACTAACAGATTTGTAAATATATTTGTAACTGGGTCGCATCTCCTTGGCGCCATCCATTTAATTTATACTACATTTTTTTTATCTAAAAAAATAACTGATGACATTGTCTTCAAAAATAAAATTGAAGATAAATTGATAGATTTAATAGCTTCTAACTATCTAAAGATATATAAGTAATTAGAAATAAAATACTTAGCCATTTAAATAAGTCTTTCTATGCTTCCATGTGATCATCTGATATAGACTCCTGGGGACTCTTTAACACCCTGGATTTCTTTGGGCTGAGGTTGGCGATGTTAGGCTCTATGGCTAAAAGGATTTGGGCATGGTGGGCATTAGGGGTGCCAAACATAGGAAAAACTGATCTTCCTTATTCTTTGCTTAACCAAAAGGACTTTTGAGGTCTTAAATTCTCCTTTTACTAGAGCTGGAGATTTATAGTTCTATACCTTGAGTTTTTGGTCTAAGGATCATTATCTTTTTTCTCAAGAGAATTTTGGGAATCTAATTGATATTTTGAATGATTTATAAAATTCTTATAAACCAACCACTTGTGCCTTCTTTATATTTTTCATACCTGTTTATTCTAAATAGATCTATTATGCAAATTAATTATTGTAAATTCTCTATTCAATTTATAACCTTTTGCTTCTACATTTAGAATGTCGATGGCATCCATCTTCGATCTGGAATACCAAGGGAGAAACTTGCTGAACTGCATGGGAATTCTTTTATGGAAGCCTGCCCTTCATGTGGAGCTGAGTAAGGCATATTCTTGATCAGTGTGCCATTTTCTTATTTTGTTGCGTCATTAATTGATTTTCCCACTTAACAGTTTCAAAACTATGTTGTTGCAATTGTGTCCTTTTTTTGTTGAGCATGCATATTTATATTGTGGTTTAACTTGTGAAGGTATTTGCGGGATTTTGAGGTGGAAACAATTGGATTGAAGGAGACATCAAGACGATGCTCTAATGAAAATTGTGGAGCTAAACTTAGGGATACAGTTCTAGATTGGGAGGTATTGTTTTTTGTTGAAACGTCTACTGGATTTCAGCTAGGCATGAATGTCTTTTGCATATCGGTATTCTTTTAAACATTGTTTTGTTACAATGCTAGAATAAGTCAGTTCCTTAATGAATGAAAAAAGGTCTACCAGCATGGTAAATTCCAGAACTAATCAGTTGATATTGAGTTGATATGAGAGATTTCATAGTATAGTTTGGCCAAAAATGAGAGAATTGCTTTAAAAAAGAATTTTGGGTTCTAGCAGCTGTCTAAATCTTCAGTGATAGATCAAGTCATGTCAATCACAAAAGAATAGTTTATACAGGGAGGTGCAAGTTGTTTTTAGTTTTCAAGGTTGTGATCTGAGGTTTGAATTCTTAGTTTATAGTGGCTGATATTTTCAAACCATTAGGGGAGTGTTTATAATCCCCCCCACTTCTTTCTCTGTCTCTCTGCTCAGGATGCATTGCCCCCAAAGGAGATGAACCCAGCAGAGAAGCACTGTAGGATGGCAGATCTTGTGCTTTGTCTCGGGACAAGGTAAATATGAGTCTACAAAATACATCCAAATTATTTATTTGGGTGTTTCTTTTTTTTTAAATGGATACTGCTTTCATTCATAAAACTTAAAGTTTCACGGATATTACATGTTGTAAGTCAAATTTTTGTGAACAAGGAAGAAACAGAGAATACATCTTCAAGTTTGGATGAATCATATATGAGGAATGAACTCCATGTAGTAACTTCAGAGGAGAAAGTTCTTCAATCTAGTAGCAGACCAATTCTTTGCTGATTAGTTTGGAAAAGCATGCTAAATTTACTCTCTTGTGATGTTTTTAGAAATTACTGCTTCAAATAATGCATGCTGGCTCATTCACACACAAAGCATGTAGACCTGTCAACAATTCCATCCTGTCAAAGCAGGCTTCCGAGATGGATAATCTTTTTTTTTTTTTTGAAATAGAGGCTCCTGAGATGGATAACTTGGATACAATTATGAAATGCTTAAGGTGTTGGTCAGACTACTTAGGTTCATTGACATCAGGAACATACATAAAATTTGTTATGCAAGTAATTGGCTGAACAGTGCCTACTGTTAATCAAATTGAATATGAAGTACTGTCTCTGTGATTCTTTCATTTTAGTTTTTCAATTAGCAACTTCACAGTTTGATTTAGATGTATTGTTTTTATACTTTTGTGCATGTTTAGTTTGGTGATAGTGAGTACAATCACTCTATGCAGTTTGCAGATAACTCCTGCATGCAATCTGCCTCTTAAATCTCTCCGAGGTGGAGGGAAGATTGTAATTGTGAATCTTCAGGTATTTTTTCCTTGTTCAAGTGTGTTTGGAGCTTGTTCATAGAAAACCTAATAAATAAACTATAAATTAGAGTGCATCTAGGACTCTTGCTTCAGGTAAGAGCTATAACATGGACAATTGGCGACAGTCAGAAGATCCTCATCTGAAATATGCTGTCTAATAGCTAAAAAAATTGCAATTCTATTTCTTGTTTCTTTATATACGTAATTATCTGTGTCTCAAAGATAATAAATAAACTCGCCACTGCTTAATATGTTGGAGGTAGTTTTTGTTTCTACAATCCTTAGGGATGTTATTTTGGATCTAAACACTCACAAAAGGCAGAACGCCTACATCCTATCTTTTTTGGAGAGAAATGCACTGCAGGTTAGCTGTATACAATTGCTTTAATAATTCCTTTACCGCTTTCCTGATAAAGCTTAGTTATTCAAGTTGAAGCCATTACTTGAAAAGCAAATTACTAAGAGAAAAAAAAGTGAAGAAAGAGAAAAGGAAGAAGTGGGTTCACGTAGAGGATGGAAATAATACGCAAGATTCATGTTTGTGTTTGTGTGTGGAGCATGCCTTGTTTGATTTTGAGCTTCTGGATGTAGTCTTCTTAGTGGTCTGTGAATATCTTTTGGGATGTTCCTTCAGTATGTGTAATAAGATTTGATAATGATAGGAAATTTGTCAATTTGCACTTCCTTTGACATGATACCCAAACAACCTTGTGGTTTGGCTGAGGAACTTTGCCTTTTACATATTTAATATTAATGTGAAAAATGCTATCAATCCTTGAGGATATGGGAAATTTGAGTTGTTCTTATATCGTTTTCTTGTCTTCATGGGGTTCAACTCTTTAAGATGGGCATAAAAAATGTGTATGCTTCCTCACCTATGTTTAAATAATGTGTTCTGTTCAACTTTGCAGAAAACTCCAAAGGACAAGGATGCATCTTTGGTGATTCATGGGTTTGTAGACATGGTATTGTAATAAGCAACAGCTATATATATACTAGACAGCTTTAGATGTATTTTAATAGTTTCTGTTTGCTTTTGAGTTGATTGTTAATTTCACTAACAGGTTATTGCAGGAGTCATGGACCTGCTTAATCTGCAGATTCCTCCATATGTCAGGATTGATTTTTTCCAGACCATCCTAACTCAATCTTTGAGTGCAGGTATCTCTGTTAAAATACTATTTGTTGCATGACTTATTCTCATGTACTTGTTTGAAACGGCATTATTATACTCCCTATCTATCTCTTTGGGTAACTTCTGTTTCAAACAACATATCTTGAACCACACTTTGCTCTAAGACTTTTAGCTAAAAATCTTGCTTCCATGTTTTAGTATGCAAATGCATGGAGGCAGCTTGTTTGATGCATGATCCTATAGAAACATCTTCCATAAGTACATCTAAGAATGGATTAATTGCTGGCTTCAATCCATCTCTCTCTGACATGGTCTGTTTACCTTAATTACAGATGAACGATATGTGAACTGGAACCTTCGCGTAGCTAGTGTCCATGGACTGAACGCACAATTACCATTCATCAAGTCTGTTGAGGTACTTTTTAGAAAACCTCTTTGCTTGTTTGCCTTTCACTTCTGTATCCAAAATCCTGAACATCAGTAAAAGACTGTGTTCCTTTTCCCAAATCTATTCTGTGGTAGGCCTAGCAACCAATCTTTGTGGAGGTTATTCATACTATTAGGCAAACTGTAAAAGCAAATTTGTGGTTGCCATCATACTGGGGTTTGTCTTCTACTCTACTTATTTATTGTAACCTGATAAAATTCAAAGAATAGTTCTTCTCTGAAGAAGAAAAAGAAAAACAAAAGCATTAGTGATGGTTGTAGAGAGAGTAGGAAAAAGGGGCCAAAATAAGTTCTGAAATAACATGAATGTAAATACTTTGTGATGTTCGGTTAAATGAGACTGCAATTAACTAATGATTATTTCCAACTCTAATGTTTACCCAGGTTTCCTTCTCAGACAACCAAAAGTACAAACCGGCTATTCTAGATAAGCAACCATTTCAATTAAAAAGGTAGCTTTTATCTTTTTCTTATGCACAATATTTATGATTAACTGTGCTAACATCCTGAAACTTGTGAATTAGATGTCGTGTTGGATAGGTGGTAATCATCCTTGTAACGAAATCAAAACTTTAAACAATCCTTCACCAAAAAAATTGAAAAACCTCCTTGATTACATAGTTTGGGATTTATCTGCACTTAGGGTAATGGTGATCGCATTGATAGGAAATTTACTAACAAAGTTTTCAGTGAGAAATTATTTTTCATTCTTATAATAACTCATTGTTTAGCGAAAACCATCTGAGAAAGTTTCTTTGTTTATTTTCTTGAGGAATCAGTATAGTAATTGGAATTGGATTTGGGAGTGAATTTCATTACTGAATTTTCATTATTATGTGATTTTTTTTTGGTGATTAAGAGAAGAAAAAAACTTAATTGGTTTGTTCAGTGTTTATACTGATCAAATGGATATCTGAGAGTTACTTTGAACCCAAAACAAGGATATTTGAAGAATTATTGTTAGTTTATTTCTGTATTTATGTTGGGATTTTTTTGGAAACCTTTTTAAAGATAATAAGTTATATTTTCGCAATTGAAGATATATTTTTTTAGCCTAAATAGTTTTCTCGATATAGTAATAAATATTTTGAAAATAATAAATATACTCAGAACTAGTATAAATGGTAAAAAATGTCAAATTACTTAAAATATTCAGATATTAGTGTAAAATTAGAAGAAAGAACAGTAGTATAAAATAATAAAAAAAATTAGAAAATAGTATAATATAATAAAAATAATGAAATAGTGTAAAACTAAAATATCCAGAAAATAGATCATACTGTTATTTTATACTAATTTTCCCTGTATTTTTTATAATTTGTACTATTATCTTAATATTTTACTATTTTAATGTAACTTTAACTTTGCTGTTTCACTATAAGTAATTTTGATAAACCATATATAGTAATGTATAATGTATACTATTATTAACATTTATGTAACTAAACAATGTAATGTAATTCATGATTGCATTACATGGTCATTGGACTACACATTGTTTATCAAATTACATTTTTATTCAATCCCAAAAAGTTATATGGAGTAATTATACTTTGTTTATACCCTGCTTGATGATTTATCTATCATTTATGAAAGGCCTTTTGAAATGTTTTATGTGTTAGATATGGATTACTCGATAATCTTTTTATATCCAATAGCCCAGTTGGCTTTATGCTGAAAATACTTATTTGATTCTAAATAAGGAAAGCTGGGAACCCGTAGAGTTCCTGATCATTTGAATTTCTACCTCTATATGTTTGTTTTACATTGAATTTCTTGCATTACACGTTTGAGCTCTCACCGGACAAGTCTTCTTTCAGCAATTTTATATTAAATTGAATTTCATCCAAGTTGAATTTTTTTTTGGTAGGTAAAAAAAGATAAGTATCATTAGAAAGGTAATAAAACCCTTAAGATTCAGACAAGAAGCCAACGAAATACCGAAAGTGTCAAATAACTGAGCCGAAAATTTCCAAGCCTTATCATATTCTAGACCAAACTGTTGTCAAAATCCAAAGGGTAAGTGATGCAGAATCCTCCAAGCCTAAATAAGAAGGCTGATTACAGTACTTTTTTAAGAGTCTTGTTCTCATTTTTCTAATTAGGAAATAGTACTTTTTAGGACATTTGAGTTTTTTAATGTTTTAAGAACTTTTGAAAACTTTAAATTTGTTTTTCTAGTAGTTGTTTTCCTTTGTGGTTAAGGTTAGGACCTGTATAGAGGATCTAACCAATAATTTAAGTTAAGCTTCGAATGAATTTTCTAATTAACTTATTTCACATTTCTTTCTAAATAGACCAACTTCTCAGTATTTGTTTTACACATGAATTCATTTCTTATTTTTTTCTATTTTTCTTTGTGATTTTTGTCCTTTTATAAAGTGATTTTTGTCCCCTTCTCTCTCTAAAAATTCCTCTCTCTAAAATCCTCTCTACTTTCTCAATCTTTCTCAACCTTCCACTCTCTACTATCTCCTCTCTTGCTACCTTACAAACCCTTATTAACCTGTCCTTGTCGACCTTCGACTGAGTCGGTTGGCCTCTCCATCTTCCCTCAGTGCTCCCTAAAAATACCAAATGCTTCGTCCTTATCGGGAGAAAATATTTTGACATCGTTTGTAATGGAAAGAAGCTTGACGGTATGAGAATCTACAAAAATGGAAGAGGAAATAAAATTTCTCTAACTCTCAACAAAAAAGAAGTTGAATGGATGATTGAAAACCTAAATGACTTCTATTAGAACAGAGGCAAAGATTCATGGGGCAGAAATATTAGAGGACAGCATCGTCATCTCTTCCTTGCTTTGGTCTGGAACAGACAGGGCAGAAATCTTGTATTATCAGAAGAAAGAGAAGGTTCTTAAAAGAATTTTTATCCTAGATGATTGTGAGGCCAGGTGGCGCACTATGAAAGCCATTTTTGAACTCATTGATACACCTTTGAAGAACCCTTTTTTGAAATACTCAGATCATATCTCTCCTGTTTGCTGCTCTCATCAGGTACAATCTGTATCCTCTCACATATCTTTATGCTGCCTGAACTGCAAGCACACTTATCGCTTCATCATTCCATTAGAAGAGAAGAAATCATACGCGGATGCTCTGAAACCCCACAACGCTAACTCTAAGCGGGTGATGACGACTGTACCCGACCCGACTCGAAACCGCAAAAATCCGATTTTTGAAATTCAAAAACCAAAAAGTAAAAGCGGGAAAAAGACACAAAAGATGGTTGCTTCAACCCATAAGAAGACTCTCCATCCTAAGAAGCCCAGGTTCCCTTGGGCTGAAAAAGGGAAATGGACAAACAAGGTGGGCCCAAGCAACATGAACAAATCGAAGGCTAGTCCGATTAAAATGCACCAAGAAAGTTAAGTGGGCTTGGAGAGAAAAGAAAAAGGATCCGCACTCAAAAACCTGAATCCAATTTCGATCATTATATCAGAACCTTAAACGAAAGATGTGAATTCGGTCTTGCAAAATCTGAGCCCTAGAATCTCCTGTCGATACATGACAGCTAATGTCTTTTTCTTAAACCCCTGGTTTGGTGCTCAACAAATCTCATGTAGCCCAGTTATGAGTCTCGAAGAAGAACTACTTTCTGGTACGAGCTACAAATTGGTGGTGCATCATTCCAAAAATGAATGCCTAACTGGTGGGTTTAAAGATTCAGGTAATGACAGGGTCCTATCCGATGTTATCGACTCTATCAATGCTCTTCTAAGAGACAAGCACAGGTATGACCCTCAATTATTCTCTGATTGGATTACACATAATATTTTTTGCGTCAGCAAACATCTTGGGGTTTCTTTTTTCGGTTATGAAATGGAAGCTAAAAGCTTATTTATTGAGTTGAAGAAGAAGCTAGAAATTTGCAAAAGCAAGCCTATACTCTTGCATTCCAGCAAAAAGAAATAGACGGAAAGTGGATCCAGAGAACTAAAACGTTTACAAATGTCAATCAATTATGAGGGTCGCAACAAAATATCCAAAGAATCAGAGACCGTTTTCATTCAACCCAAATGACTGAGAAAATTATATTTTGAAACATTAGAGATCTTAACAACCATAAAAAAAGGTTATAATCAGATGGTACCTGAATAGATGAAAGCCTACCATCATTTGCCTTCAGGAAACAAAAATGGAGGTACTTTTTGAAAAAACTATTCACAGTTTGTAAAAAATGACCGACATTAGCTGACATTTTCTCCCTGCTAAAGGCTCCGCTGGTGGTATTTTAATTATGTGGAGAACAGAAGAGTTCAATGTCAGAATGTCGTTGCAGGTGAAGTAACTCTGCTTATCTGTTTTCTAACAACAATAGCAATTCTTGGTATTTCTCTGGGGTGTATTGCAAAAGCAACTCTTCGAAACGTCTTCTATTTGAAGAGGAATTATTAACATTAAAAATATATGAGGAATCAAGGGTATAGTTGGCGGAGATTTCAACATGATTTTGAGGAGATATGAAAGATCTGGCAGCAACTACTCCAATAATGATATCGATGATTTTAGGGCCTTGCTTGACAAACTTGATTTAAACGATTTGCCTCGTAAGGGTGGAAGATAGACTTGGAGTAATCAAAGAAGCCAACCATCTTTCTCTAGAATCGATAGATTCCTTAAATCATCCGAGTTACTTCTGGATTTATCAGGTGTCAATCAAAATGTACTCTCAAGACCCACTTCAGGTCATTTCCCGATCTCTCTTATCATGGATGGTATCAAATGGGGCCCTATACTGTATCGTTTAGACTTGACAACAAATGGTTGGGTGTAGAAGGTTTTAAAGATTTAGTCACTAATACATAAAACAACACTCATGTTTAGATTTTTATCAGTTACAGAATTGTTGTCAAGCTAGAATCCCTAAAACAAGAAATTAAGAACTTGGCCAGAGACACGGCTAGAAAAGAGGAAGAGAGCATAACAAATTTTATTTCTGTAATTGATGTCTTGGATAGGAAAGAAGATTTGGTAATTTGAATATTCTGGAAAGGGAGAGGAAATGTCACTTGAAAGCTGATTTAGCCAAGAAACTTCAAATGGAAGCTACCTCCTGGAAACAAAAATCAAGAGAAAATTGACTCAAAGATGGAGATAAAAACTCCAAATACTTTCATATGTTAGCTAATCATTGAAGAAGAATGAACTACGTTGAAGAACTCAATATGGATGTCAAGTGCATCAAAGGTAATGAGGTTCTAAAAGAAGGGGCAAAACCACATTTTTAGAAACTGTATAAGGAGAGTACTAATTACAGGCCCAAACTTGACAATCTTTATTTCAACAATCTTGATGAGGTTAAGAAAAATCTACTGGAGGAGAAATTCTCCGAGAAAGAGATCTGGTCATGTTTGAAAAATTGTGATGAGGATAAAGCCTTGGGTCCGGATGGATTCATCATCAAATTTTTACAAACCTTTTGGGAGGTCATTAAACCAGGTATTCTTGATTTTTTCAAGGATTTTCATGCTCATGGTAAATTTGTTCGCTCTCTTAATTCGAACTTTCTTGTTATGATCCCAAAAAAAGCTCAGCTCAAGAATATCAATGGTTATCGTCCTATTAGCCTCATTAGTTGCATTTACAAACTGTTATCAGAAGTTTTGGCTAACAGATTAACAAGTGTGCTGAAATATATAATCAGTAATTGTCAATACGCGTTTGTTAACGGGAGGCAGATTATTGATGCCGACCTTATTGCTAACGAGCTTGTGGATGAAACCATTCGACACCACAAGAAAGGTATTCTATGCAAACTTGATATGGAAAAGACTTTTGATCATGTTAACTTGAATTTCCTAGATTATATGTTGCAAAGAATGTGTTTTGGTAATAAATGAAGAAACTAGATCAAATTTTGTGTCACTATGTTATGGATGCAAATATAGAAGACATAACAAGAATAAGAAATTGACATTCAATTAAATATGGAATCTTAATTAGTATTAGATTCCTAAATAGTTGGAATGCTAATTAGTATTAGATTCCTAAATAATTTATATATATATTCCATTAGTACTTGATTCCTAAATAGTGTAGAATTTTCAATATCTTAATGAAGTATTTCTAATTGGATTTAGATTTTAAAGTAGATTAACATTTCTCAATAAAAATTTTAACCTCTATATAAAAGGGTTTACTTGATATTAATAAAAATAAGTCATAATATTATTTTAAACTATAAGATTGGAACTTTATTTAATGAGATTCAATCAAGTTAGTAGTTCCATTTGATGAGCTGTAATTTATTTTCACAAAATAAGTCGCTCTCGCAATGAGAACAAGGGTATTAACATTTTATTAGAAGACGCACTTGTTGTTAACCACCCGGTGACTCGATGCTTAATCAGAGAACATAACAATTTGGTATCAGAGTAAAGCATCATGGGCAACCAAAGTTTACGCAAAAAGTTGCAGAATCTAGAATTTTGGATGACGGCTTCTGAAACTGCAATAAAAGAAAGTTTGCGCCAAATCATACAGCAATTAGAACTTCTTCTCAGCCGAACTGCCCAAGTCTAAGAAAAAAAAGAAATTGATAATATAGAAATTAACAACCATGGTTCAAATCAGAATCAGAGAGGAGAAAGGCGATACACTAAACCAGGACGCGAATAATCCAACATCAGTTTTCATAACAATGGATGAGTTTCTCGTTATACAAAACTTAATTTTCCCCCCTCGATGGATAGAATGACCCATTGGCTTGGCTACATTGTTGTGAACAATTTTTTATTAATCAAAGAACAGCTAACAACGACAAGGTTGGATTGGCAGTCTTCCACTTGTTAGGTGATGCTCAACTATGGTACTACAAACTGCAACAGGAGGAGACAGGGATGTCATGGGGCTAGTTTGTTGAACTTTGCACATTGTGGTTTGGTCCGCCTCTGTAGAGCAATTCATTAGGAGAGTTAATCAACCTAAAACAAACAGACACAGTGGAAGACTATATACGATAGTTTCAGAGACTCTTGGCCCATGCCCATAAAGTATGTTAAGACCAGTAAGTTGATATATTTACTGCGGGTCTAGTAGATTCAATTAGACTGGAAGTCAAGATGCAATCACCCACCACTCTTATGCAAACAATGAAGCATGAACAGAGTTTTTGAAAGCAAACAACAGTTGTGAGATATGACCGAACATAATTATAATGATTATTTTAAGTCCGTTACCAAGCCTAACAATTCATTTCAGAAAATACCATTGAGCAGCAATTTCACGATACAATCTGGTAACACTTCCTCTCCATTTATACAGAAACTAATAAGAACAGAGATGACAAAAAGGAGACTGAAGGAGTTGTGTTATAACTGCGATGAGTCATTTGTTCCGGGTCACCAATATTAGCAATTGTTTTGGTTCGATGTTGTACGTGACACTGATCCTAAGCAATAAGAAAAGACCAATAAGATAGCTATATTCACAATTCAAGCTTGAAAACTAGGGGGGAGTAATGTTATAGATGTAAATATAGGTGTAACAAGAATAGGAAATTGACGTTCAATTAAATATGAAATCTTAATTAATATTAAATTTCTAAATAGTTGGAATGCTAATTAATATTAGATTCCTAAATAATATATATATATTTTATTAGTACTTAATTTTTAAATAGTGCAGGATTTATAATATCTTAATAAAGTATTTCTAACTAGATTTAGATTTCAAAGTAAACTAGCATTTTTAGATAAGAATTGTAACTTATATATAAAAAGGTATGCTTGATATTATAAAAAATAAGTTAGAATATTATTTTAAATTATAAGATTAGAGCTCTCTTTAAGGATATATGAGGTAGCAGCTCCTTTTGATGAGCTGTAATTTAATTTAATAAAATAGGTCGCTCTCGCAATAATAATAAGGGTGTTAACCCTTTATTAGAAGATACCTTTGTTGTTAACCGTCTGGTGAGTCGATTCTTAATCTGGAAATATAACACACTGCAATAAGCCTTGCCGTTATAGTGAATAGTGGGTCTTCCTCTTTTTTCACGGCTACTAGAGGGTTGAGACAAGTGGATCCGCTCTCACCCCTTTTATTTATTATTGTAATAGAGGCTTTGCATCAATTATTAGAGAGAGCTAAAAATATTCAATTAATTAAGGGGGTATCGGTGGGAAAAAACGCAAGACACATTGAAATTTTTCACCTCTTATTCGCGGACGACACACTTATATTCTGTCAACCTAACACAAGTCATTTAATATTTTTCTCAAATGCATTTTGATTTGCTTCCAGGCTGTGTCAGGATTAAAAATTAATCTTCACAAATCAAAATTAGTTGACCTGGGCTGTTGCAATACTGGAAATACGTACTGCGATATTCTTGGCTACAAAAAATCTATCCTTCCCATTACCTACCTGGGTGTACCTTTGGGAACCAGGAAAAATGACAAAAGATGCTAGGAACCGTTGGTTGAAACGTTCAACAACAGATTAACTACTTGAAAGAAGAAATTTCTGTCTAAAGGAGGTAGATGAACACTCATAAAGAGCACTATCTCTAATCTGCCTATGTATTACCTATATGTTATTAATATTCCAACAAATGTTGCCAAAAAATTGGAAGCTATCCAATGTAATTTTCTATGGGGTGACAGTGAAAACAAGAAGAAATATCATCTGGTTAAGTGTCGGATGTTAAAAAACCCTTGAGGGAAGGTGGTTTGGAGCTGAGATCCCTGACTAAATTAAACAAGGCCTTGGTTGAGACGTTCCAACAACAGTTTATGGAAATTGGTTATCAACCGCAAATGGTTTAAAGACAATCCTCATGATCTTTCAGAACAACAACTAAGGTATTAGCATGTGGAAGAACATAATTAATTTGAATAATGCTGTTTTTCTTTGTTCTAAGGGGTCTATTGGGAACGGTCAAAACATCCGTTTTTGGGATGTTATTTGGTGGGGAACTGAAAAATTCAAAGACAGATTTCTTCATACTTACTATATCGCTAAGAACAAGCATGCATCTGTTTGGGAAGCTGCGGGTTCGGCCTGCCAAGCTTCTTGGAATGTCCCGGTTGCAAGAAATCTTAATGATTGGGAGCTGGAAGATTTTGAATCTCTGCTTCTTACATTGGCCAGCATTACTCTCATTAATAGGGATGACAAATTAATTTGGAACCTCAAAAAGAATGGATTATTTTCTGTCAATTCTCTGTATTGCTTCCTGAACGGTCAAAAACAGAATATTCAAAGAACTTTTCCATCCAAGATAATTTGGAAATCTGGTGCTTCTCCAAGGATATCATTCTTTGCTTGGGAGGCTGCAAAGGAGAAGATATACCCACACTTGATAATTTGATGAAAAGAGGTCACACAATTGTTAATAGATGTTTTCTTTGTAAGGAAGACTTGGAAACTTGTAATCACATCCTTTTGAAATGCCTCACTACCTGGAATCTCTGGAACATGATCCTTGGGTTGCTGGGGGTCGTTTGGGTAATTTCCGAAAGTGTCAACTAGGAATTGATGGCTTGGGAGGGCCTTGGCAGCGGCAATAAATTCATCAGACTCATTTCTCTTACCATATTTTAGGTCATCTGGAAGGAAAGAAATAAACGGGCTTTCGATGGAATCGAATTTGATTTTAACATCATCAAGGATAACTGGTTTAACTATTTTGACTTTTATATTTTAGGGTATAATCTTGATTGTTTTGACAATTTAAGTATTATTGTAGATATGCTAATCAAGAAGTAAATTCTGTACATGGGGATGCTCTCTTGGCCCCTTTTGATATTAATACTACTCTTACTTTTATTTTAAAAAAAAAAAACGTTTCTCTCCATTATATTTTGGTCTCTCTTGCTCTTCATGCCTGCTAACAGA
>NW_019014680.1:1278430-1307178 GCF_000150535.2 Carica papaya | reverse complement strand
TAATTAATGTGGATTCGGTCCACTCTGATGAAACTACTTGATTTGTGAAGATTTGAGTGGAATAAGGAAAATGAGGGCTGACCCTGATTGATATTAAAGGGAAAATATGGTGGAGATATTCGGCCATGCATAGGATAGGAAAGATTGTCCATCATCTCCCTTGATTTCCCCCACATGTTGAATATACTTTTTTGGGAAGATCTGATCTTGGTTAGTAAACTTGGAAAGATATGATCTTGATTCTCCCTTGATGGATTCCTCAAATTCCTTGATCTTGGTTTCTTCTTTGTCATTTGAGAAAGATATGGAGAAGGAGAAAATCACTCGTGTCGGAAAAGATTTTCGCTTGGGTGGGAAAACAATGTCTCACAGGTGGAAGAGATTTCCTAAAAAAGAAATCTGTTTTGCCATCCATTCATTCTCTTGACTTGATGGACTCGGTTTTCCCTCTTTCATGGCTTTTCAAGTATGGCTCAAGGCTCCTTTCTTCATGGATCGATCACTTAATATATATTTAAAAGTTCTCTTTAAGTTTATTGACCCATGTTTTAGTGTTTGATCCACTTGACATTAAGTACTCCTCCGGTGGTGCCCTAGTCCATCAGTGTGATATATCGAAGCCTTGTTGATCTTCATGTGGGCATTGTTCATGGCCCAAACCATCTTGATCTTCATTGTCCGTCCATGCCATGACCTCTTAAGCTTGGATGGTCCAAGACGCATTGGATTGGGTCTTGATGTCCACTTAGACGGACCTTGCCATGAAGATCTCCTTTGGAATAGTCTTGGCTGTGACTTTCCTCATTTATAAGGCCTAAATTGTGGTCTTTAAAGCTCATAAGGTCGTGAGTTTTCTTGGATCTTCCCAAGAAGCCATGAGCTTCATTGTTTCCTCCCATGAAACCGTGAGCTTCCTTCTATTCTCCGATGAAGCCGTGAGCTTCTCTATAAGTTCTCATGTGGCTGCGAACTCCATCTTGAGTTACAGCTTGCTTTCCTTTAATTTGGTCATAACCCTTTAAGCTTATGTAGGCATGGTCTCCTTTGTGGCTGTAAGCTCTTAAGACTAAATAATCTACCGTTTTGCCATGACTTTCCATGTGGTCTTCCATGTGAATTTGAGTTGTCTCTTGGTCATGGGATCTCAAGTAAGTATATCTTGCCTCCCGTTGCATACATCAATTATTCTAGCCTTACTCCTTTCCTTCTACTAGGAATGCTACTGCTCATTAATACAGCACATAGACAAATGAACAAAGAGAAGCAATTATTTTGGAACTATTTTCCAGGACAGCATAATTACCCATCTGTTTTTCCCTAATTTCCTCCTACGGATACTCATAATACTTCATAAAAATAAAACATGTAGTTAAAAAAAACAGCACTCATAATGCAGCACTTTCGCCACTCTAATAAGCCCTCAGACAAGACATATTATACAACACGTACACCTATCTACTAGCTTCATAATTTCTTCTTTCTTCTTTATACACCTTATTAGAAGGTGTCATTATTCCAGTTGTGTTTCTTACATAATGCCTAAAGGTTTAATTGATTCACACAATCAAGTACTAAAAAATTCTTAATGTATGTTATTGAATAGCTAAATGATAATCTTATGGAGATTTCAAACACATCTATAGAGCATCAAGTAATCCTTCTTGAGTTGGATTAGATTAAGAAATACTAAGATTAGTAAGATTAGAAATTGTATTCCTAATGAAGGTTGGAATTGCTACTACTAATAAAACTAAAAATACTATTCCTAATAAAGCTGGGAAAAAAATTAGTAAATTAGAAAACATAGAAATAAATTAAATAATATAATTCTTATAACAAATTACTGCTATGCCTATGTATCGTCAATTTTCCCCAGGTGGGAAAACTTGTTTCTATCTAGTTGAAATTATAGAATATAACATGCATGGAAAAGTTGAGCCTCTTGAGGTCAGCGGAATCTTCTATCTCATCCTTGAGGTTCATAGTGTCTAGTAAGTGAATAGAAAAGTTATCATGATAAATAGTAATGTCCAGTCCTTGAGATAAGTTCAGATCTTGAACATTGAAAACTTATTTATGCCCATATCTTTTAGCAAGTCAAGAATACAAGCATTTAAGTTAATCTTCTTGAAAATTTTGTAAGGATCGATGTTCTTTGAGTGAAATTTTTTGGAAACTCCTTTTGGAAACCTTCCAAGTTATTGTGTACTGTAATTGTATCTCCCTCATTAAAATCAGCAAATCTTCTTTTAAGTCATCAAGCTCTTCTACCCTTAATTACTTAAAGCAATTTGTTATCTAACCTCAACATGTATGTCATGAAATTTTTTGTAAACTCCTTTTAGAAACCTTCAAGGTTTAATGCGTAAAATAACTATATCTCCCTGATTAAAATCAATAAGTTTCCTTTGAAGTCATCAAAACTCTTATGCCCTTAATTACTTCAAGCAATTCATTTTCTAACTTCAACATGTATGTCATGAATATATTTAGCAAAGTCTTCTGCCTCAGCATTAAGATGAGCGTCCAACAGGAAAGGAACCAAATCAATAAGCTTTCTTCATTGTATGCCCATAATGCAACCAAAGAACTGATTCTCATGCTTCAATTTACTGACTTCAAATTTTTATTTCTTCAAACGTCTGTGTGTATTCGGTTACGGACATGTTGCTTTCAACTATAATGTGATCACGGAGTTTGTCAATTTAGTTAAGAGGTAAATACTTCTCACATAGAGTGGCTTTAATCCCATCCCTGATTTAACTGTCAGTTTTCACCGTGTTACATTTTCATCAATACTATGCTACTATCTTTTTGCAAGTCCAACTAACTTAATTTTCACAAATCTAACCTTCATGCATCTGACATGTCATACCAGTTAAAGTTGAATTATTTTTCCACTTAGTAAAGCCAATAAAGAAGAAATACAACTCTTATTCTATCAGAATCAAGAGCTTCGACTTTTACTTTCTTTATAATAACTCCAACATTATCTTCAATAGTTCTCTATTAGGAGCAGTGACTTGTGCAACTTACAAATTTTCAATTAGCAGCTTTACTTGTGCAATGTACATGTATCTCAATTCTTCTAAAAGATTGTGTAAATGGCATTATGCATTGCATCAAGTCTAGCACTGATGGAGGTTGGTGAATTGACTGGTGGCTGGTTTCTGGTATTAGGGTTTTGTGATTTCGAGTTTTTTTTTTTTTAAGAAGGATTTTGTCATGTTTATCTGTAAGAATTTTTAGATCAGATACTAATTGATATAGGAAAAATTAAGGTCAGTTTGCTTACTTAGGAATTTGAGGATAAAAAACTATATATCACACATATAGTTCTTAGATATCACACCTAAAGGCTTGATTAAACCACACAATAAAGTATTGAGAAATTATCAAGTATATTATTAAGAAATAGAATGATGATCTTAAAGATACTATAAAGATATTTATAGAATGCCAAGTAATCTTTTCTCGATTAGGATTTGACAACTAAATTTTAAAACTAACATAACTTTTAATAAGAATAGAATGTACTAATAATTGGAAATACTATTCTTGGTAAAGATAGGAAAGAAAACATAAATAAACTAGAAAACGTAAGAATAACTTAAATAATATTATTCTTAAATAGTAATTGCTCCTATGTCCATGTGCCATCATTGTAGATTAGCAAATGCCCTGTTGCAATGTGATGCTTTACCCTGTTCTTCACATCTTGTTTATCTTTTGTACTAGGAGAACTGCAAGGGCAGAAACGTTTGAAATCTTTTTGAAGCTCAACTTCAGTGATGGTTGTGGTTGTCTGTCCACTCAAATCAATATCTCCTTTGATTTTGAGGTGAGAATATGAAGCAGATGTAGTATGTCTTTTATTACCTATTGCCGGCTATTGATCTTGTATGCACAGGGTAGTAGCTTGATTTGAAAATAGCAGGCAATACACAATTGCCTTAACTCGTTTGAGTTCAATTATTGCTGCAATTTTTCCTTTTGAGACTACCCAGGTTGTTTGGGTTCTGAATCATCATCCTGTTTGTGAAATTATTGCTGAATGCCTTGGGAGAGTCCACATTTAGGGAATATGTTCCAAGAGACTTCCCAGTTGATAGTCAAATTTCCTCTCCTTGATTTTTTACTGGTCTTCCGCCTTTCTATCCTAACCCCCCATCAACTTGCAGGTCGCAACTGAATGCCTGAAGCTAGATAAAGACGCTGAATTGCAAAGTCTGAGAGACGTGGCGATTCAGCAATCCTGCTGTTGCCAGAATACACTTCTTGAGAGGAAAGCCCTTCTTGCCCCAAAAGGTGAAGTCACTGATTATGCAATTGTAACCAACATCAAAACCTTTGAATCTCATTCTGTAAGTAATGGTGATCTGAAATGGAGAAAAGAGAGTGTGAATGGCACCGGGACATCTTGGAAGCGATCAAGAAGTCGTAAGCGAAAACCGATACCTTAGAGCATGAGGGCATGCACATTGGTCGTGTTTGTGTATACAGATTACAATGAGAACAATGATGATGACGATGATGATAAAACATTAGTCATGAACTGCAAATTGTGTAACTTGGAAGGAACTGAGTGAATTTTGGTAGATGCTGCACTCAGCCTCCCCAGCTATGGATAGGAAAAGTAAAATGGCAGCTTTGCAGGTTTTCTGGTATTGAAATCTAAGGGCCAGCAACCCTTATTTTCAGTTTCTTATTGTATATGTCTGAATCCAAATTTATGGTTTCATTAAAAAAAAAAGCTTTTTAACATTGTATTTGCAATAGTATAGATGTTAATCTGTGTGATTAATTTAACTTTAGCCAATACCCAATTTTTTTATATAGAAAAAGAATTAGGGGGATTTTATAGTGCTCTTGTGTTTAATCCTAAATAAGTCTTCCTGTTCTTGATTTAATTACTATTTATAGTTGTGTTAAGAATAATAGTAATAATAGTGGTTGAATTGCAAGGAGCAATTTAAGTTAAATTTCAATGAGATTATTACGTTTTTATACGAAAAAAACATTACTTAAATATGTTCTTTTATAAATTTGGCTAAACTATGCATTTTGAAATTTAGATTGTATTATGTTAATTTATATGTATATTATTTAATAATAAAAGTAAATAAATATAAACTTTTATAAATTATTATATCTTAAATCTCATTATATATTTACAAATAATAAAAATTAAAATTATCAATTAGCATACTACAATTGGCATTTTATTGTAGTGGAATTCCTGTGAGTTCAATCAAGCATTATAAAAGTTATTTGGGATAATAAAAGTTTTGCTCTCCAAAATGCATTTACCTATTTGTATAAAGGTTACCCTTACAGTATACAAATTGGTATTTTATTGAATAAGATAAAATGATGAATCATTAATTGAAGATAATATATGTAACACCCACAAAAATTTGTTTTAATTTAATAATTAATAAATGTAAATTTTTATTAATTTATTTTTATTTTTTATATTTTATTTTATTTTATTTAGAATAAAAATGAAGTGAAAATTGAATGAAGATAAAATTAGAAATAATTTTAGAAAAAATGGGTAAAAATTTAGGTTATATAAGTATTTTTGAAAGAAAAATCAGAAAACAGGGGTCAAAGTGCAATTTGAAAAAATTATGCCACGTGAGACGTCCCGTAAGCAGTCCCGACGAACCAGGACGCGCTACTTGGCAATGGACGCTGATGCGGTGCCACGCGGAAAGCCACATGGGCGATCCGCGTGCCCGCGATCGAAGGACCCAGGTCCGTTCCTGCGAGCACTGACGACCTGGATGCGCTCCCTCCTAAACACGATCGAATGGCCAGATTCAAACGCGATCGGATGGCCCAGAGTGAATCTTAATGGACGACCCAGATTGGATAGCGATGAACGGTCCACATTTATTCCCTATTTAATCGCGATCGGACTGTCCAGATCAAACGCGATGGACGGTCTAGATCAAAAGTGAATGGATATAAATAATCCTCATCCGCACCAAACCCTAACCTTAGCCATCAGACCCCCTCGCCAGAGAAGACGACCCAGACATCGGGGAGCCAATCGCCGCCACCCGCTGCCATACTGGAACCCTTTTCGACCGCCAAAAAAGGTAAAAACTTTCCCTTTTGCACGAAATTCAATTTTAAGCTCAACCATGGCCAAATCAAAGCAAAAAGACCAGCCAATTGGCCCAAAAAATACCGGCGAAATCTAGCGGCGCCGCCATGGGGAATTTCACAAAATGCCTCCAATGAGGCCCTTCCCGATTCCTGTTTCGCGTAATTTTTCCACCGTTGTGATCACCATTTTCTTCTCTACAGGTTGACCGAAGTAAAACACTCAATCACAACGTGAGCCAGAGGAGCCGCCGCACCAAAGAGCCCCGCAACCGGTGAGTTTCAATTTTTTAGGTCAACCGAGACCCTTTAATGTCTTTTTTCGCAGGGATCGATGCAAATCGGCCGAAAACGGTCAATCCGAGGCAAATCGCCCCCGTGGGCGGCGGCACCATTGTCGGAGCACAGAGGAGCCGCCGTGCCAGAATTTCAAAATTGGCCGAGTGTGCCCTAGAATTGATTTTGGGTTTATTTAGAACATTTATAAGTACTATTAGAGTGTTTCTATTCCCGAAGAAAAATTCAGGGAACCAAGGGACTGCCCGTAGACGCAGGAAACAATTTAGCTTTTCGGGCGTCAAATCGAGTAAGGATCCATCACCCTATTCCCTATCATAGAATTGAAGTCTAAATAAATAATAATACGATATTTTGTGTGAATTAAATAAATGTGCATAATTAATTAAAGATTGCTAATAGAGACTGAACCAGAAATTATTCTTTATTGATTTCTATTTACTTATTTTACAGTCTAAAAGCATGATGGTATCTGGTTTATCACTTTTATGATTTGAATGCATGAATTGTTGCCTTACGTAACTACTGTTTGATTGAGAAATTGGGATATGGTTGCATTCCTTGATGCATGTTTGTTTGCTTATGTGATCGTTGTTGATTTAAAAAATGGAGACTAAAGGAAAACGAAAAAATTGTGTGATTAAATAAACAGATCGAATAACAATCTTACTAGATATCTTGAGAGATGGTGGACGGACCGAGTACATAGGGAGCCCTACCGTAAACGTTGTTCTCGTACCGAACGTGGTATAGAGACTTGATGATTTGGCGTTCATACTGGACAGGGTATGGAGACGACTCGCTTCACTCTCATACCGGATGGGGTATTGAGGTTTAATAAATTGGCACTCATACCGGACGTGGTATGAGAACGACCCGTAATTGAAATTGTTAAAAAAAATAGTTTACGTGTAGCGGGGACATCCCTATGAACCCCCATGGATACTAGCAGACTGGTGAAAATGTGACAGTTATTGTTTGGTTATTTGACGATGTGTATAGATTTATGATATGTACTATATTGTTGTTCTGACTGATTGCATATGAAACTATGATATGTGTTATGTTATTATTTTCTATAAATCTTACTATGATAAGTGAACGGTAAATGATTTTATTTTTAATAAATGTATTGGTTTAAATTAAGTGCTCCATTAGTTGTTTTAGTTTTATACCCACCTTTATTTCTGTGTCGGTGATATAGTGTGATATCCTTACTGAGCTAATGTAGCTCATTCTTTATTTAACCATTTCAGATCAAAAGGACCAGATTTCAGAGTCCGATCCGCAAAAAGAGTGCGAGTAGATGCTAGATATTTTCTCTTTTATATTTATTTCCTTATTTTTTGTGTTTCTTTCAAAAAAGTGAATTCCGTAATGTTATTTAGTACTTTTAAGTTATTGTACAAGGAATGTAAATCTTAACCTTTTTATTTCGCTTCTGCACTTAAGTTATTATTTATTTTCTTTTGGTATTTATGGGGTCGTTACAATATATACTTGCTATAAGTTTGGACGTTACGAGATTAGATAATTCATTTTAAGTAGTTAATGGATTTGCCATTAAAGAGATAATTTAGAGGCCTTAAACCATTATTTCGACCCACACCTTCAAAAAGGAGGAAGAAGTACCAATCCTCTGGTTAATATATATAGTTAGCATACATTCCTCATTTTAGTTGCAAGAAAAAACATCAAATACATTATATTGTAACGGTTTGAATATCTATCCGAAAAAATACAAGATTGCATAAGATTATTTTATACAAAAAAATATACTCTTATATATTAGATTATATCCACAAACTTATAAGTAAAGCACGAGAGTAAAAGCTAAACACGCGGCATCTGATATAACGACACATTATGAACTATAGAGATATAAGAAATTTTATTCTTTTCAATCATATAACTAATGTTTTTGTCGTTTACCTGTCTTATCAAGATAGATTCGATTAAATAATTAGATTATCTACTTTATTATTGTCACTCACAACATCGGATCTTATATTTAGTACGAATCGAATTTTTTCAGAAAAAGATAAAATAATATATGATATGAAATTATCAACATAGACTTGATATACAAAATAAAGTTATAGAAAGATATAAACATAGAATATGACTACTCAAATATGTAATAAATTAGAATAATTAAAAGGAAAGGCATTAGAAATAGAATTTTAATAAAATATTTGACTGTGAATTAAAAGATTTTTTTTTTTTTAGAATAATAGATTTGATTTGATATTTTTTACCACACTACTAATAAATAAATAAATATATATATATATATATATATATATATATATATATATAATATGAGGTAGTTTTGAAGCCCATAGAGAAGAATGTGAGTCTTGCGGTGTTACCGGTTGAAAAGGGTAAAGAGAAGGGTGTGTGACCGGCAATAGCAGGTTGACATCATGGGGTTGAGGCATGTGTAAAATAAGAGAGCTGCTATAAAAATCCCAGTGGTGGGAGTAGGAATCTGCTTGGTGCCCATTCAAGAGACAGCTTATAAGAGAGAGAAAGAGAAAGAGCAGAGAAATTTAAAAAGAAAAAGAAATTTAAAATCAGAGAGAGAGAGAGAGAGAGAGAGAGAGAGAAAGAAAGAATGGAACGTGGAAGTGAAGGTTCGCCATCTCGCTATCAAAAGCATGCAAACTCACCTTCACCTGGTAAAATCTTCATTTCTCTTTTCTTCTTCTTCTTCTTATCTCCCTATATATATATGTGTGTGTGTGTATCTGTTACAGCTCTCTTCTGATCAGAAACGGCGCCGGTTTCGTTGATCGGTTTTGTCAAACAACTCCCGGCTTTGATCGGAACTGATCTATTCTTTTGTATCGATTTCTTGCATGCAATTTGCTTTTAATTTTTCCCGAGAAAAAAAATAAATAGATTGGTCCTTACTGTTCTTTCTTTTCATTTTTCTCTTTAATATTTGGAGATTTAAAAGATCTTTGGGGGTTAATTAATCCAGAATGTTCGTATGTGATATAGATATAAATCGTGTGTGTGTGTGTGTGTGTGTGTGTATGGATGCATTTGGCACACGTTTCTGACGACATTTGGGTGCATATATAGACCCACATAGAGCAGGTATTCTACATTTTCCTCTTCTTCTTCTTCTTCTTCTTCTTCTTCTTCTTCTTCTTCAAGTTTCTTCAAATTTTTGTTTGGTTTTGTGGTTTATATACATATAGAGATTTGTGGATATATTGGTATATATGTATGTTTCTCTTTGAATTACATGGCTTGCATGCAGGGGTCTGCATTCTGTGGCCTACCAATCCATGGATGTATGCAGTCTTTAATCTTTTTCAAAGATTTATATAACAGTGTGGGTGTATATATGTATGTATATATGTAGCTCCCTTAAAGCTTTTTTATTTATATAATTTCCACACCCAGTTCACTTTCCCAATTTAAAATTAATTAAATATTTCATTTTTTAATCAAACAAATTATTTTTTATTTTGTTTAAAAGAGACTTTACTTTTTTGAGTGAGTTGGAAAATGGAGGTGAACTAAATAGGCCTTGAGAAGTGAGAACGGGGAGAGAGAAAACCTTTTGACTTTCTGGGGTGGTCAACAAGAAACTAACCAAAAGAAATCCCAACAGTAAAATGTGGTGGTGTCGGCTGGCACTGGGTCCCACAGTAGTTATTAACACGCGCGAGTTGGCACGTGATGTCAGTGGAGCGCGTGGTTTCACCTAGTAACGCTTCTCGTTTCCCCTTTCAAAAATCCTTGTCGTCTTCCAACCAGTCCAATTGGCTTTTCTTTTCTCGCCATTGGAAACAAACGATACACATGGTATTACATATAAATATACACATATATATATATATATACACCTCCCATAAACATTTTAAACTGGGTATGCACCGAGTTAAGAAAAAAAACCTTCTTTCTGTGTTTGATACTTAAAGTAAGAACCTTTGGTGAGCACGATATAATACACATATATATCTATGGATATATCATATATGTTGTATATTGTTCTGGTTTGAGGCTTCCCATAAACATTTTGAACTGGGTATTTAACCAGTTGAGAAAAAAAAAACGTACTTTCTCTGTTTGATACTTGAAGTAAGAAGCTTTGGTGAGCACGATATGATACACGTATATATATCTATTGATATATCATACATATTGTATACTGTTTTGATCTCAGGCTTGAGCTCCGGCGATGTGACCAACACCACTGACATGATCATCAGCAATGGCAACCCTACTCTTCCAAACATGCTGCCACCTCTTCCTCCTGCTATTCCAAACTACGTGATCCGCGAGCAAGACCAGTACATGCCAATAGCCAACGTGATCCGCATCATGCGCCGCATCCTCCCACCGCACGCCAAAATCTCCGACGATGCCAAGGAAACCGTCCAAGAATGCGTCTCCGAGTACATCAGCTTCATCACCGGGGAAGCCAACGAGCGCTGCCAGCGCGAGCAGCGGAAAACCATTACCGCGGAGGACTTGCTCTGGGCCATGGGGAAGCTCGGGTTCGACGACTACATCGACCCGCTCACTCTGTTTCTTTCCCGCTACCGCGAGAGCGAGTCCGACCGCGGCGGCTCCTCCATCCGAACCGCCGCCGATCACGCCGACCACCCCATTTTGAGGCGTGGCGTTGACTATGGCGTGCCGCCCCTCCCTCCGCCCCCGCCGCTATTGATGGGTCATCAGTATTATTGTCCATCTCATTATAATTATCCCCACGGATTCTATGACCCTTCTGCTCCAGCCATGATGGGAGGTGGGTACTACAGAGATGGGTCGACATCCGGGTCTGCTGATGGGTCGACATCCGGGTCTTCCGTGCCCGAATATGACCCGTTTGGTCAGTTCAAGTGATGGGTTTACATCTGATGAAGGAGAAAAGGGAGAAGGGGAGTCCATAAGATATTGTTAGGTGTTGTTTGGTTATATGGCTGGAAAAAACAGCGTGTCCAAACTAGCCCAAGTTTTATTTTTCTTTATCTAAAATAAACCTAAAGATTAGATAAACTTCAGATTTTAGTGAGACTGACTGACTGGTGGTAATCTTTTGAACCAGATGCATGGCGAATTGTATGTTAGTTGATCCTGAAAATTATTTTGGGATTCATGAAAGTAGGGTTTATAAGGCAATCTGTTTGGTACCTTCAATGTACAACAACTATTTAGGGAGGTGCTATATATTAGTGGTGAGAATTTTGTGATAAGTGTCTTAATTTCATATGTCTCTTATGTCTTTGTGTGTTTTTTTGTGTGGATGCATACTGTGGTAAATCTTGGAAATGCATGCACATTTTGGGCTTATAAAAATGAATGTAAAGTTATTCTTTGAGATGGATAGTACTTTTGTTGTTTAAATTCTGATTTAAATAATGAACATTAAGATAGTTCACGTCAACGCTGATTCTTATTTGGTTTAAATTATACAGATTTATTTAAAGTGCGATTAAAACGTTAAGATCTACTATATCTATAAAGAAAGAAACCGTTGTATGTACCATTTTGGGTAATCAAATATTTTTATTTCTTTTTTGCTATCAGTTCTAGAGTCATCTATCTGCAACACTTTTAAACATTATAAATTGGTGTTTCTAAATCTAGAATGTACAATATTTAGATCTTATATTGTTTTATTTACTCTTTCTTTATATTCAAAAAAAAAAAATAATTAAAAGAACCACATAACAATTTGGTTTAGATTGTAACAATATTAACTAGATAGAAGAAATGGGTATTTTATTGTCCTTTTAATATTTTCATAATTTGATTAATCATAAATATTTTCGAAAACTTTTTAAAAATTATGAACGCGAGAGTAAGTTGGTATTGACACGAACATCATCTAATTTCCGTAATATGTAATTATTATACACAACAAAAACTACTTGCAACATAGTAAAATTATCTTCTAAAAAAGGTTTGTTTTGACACCTTGTTGCATGAAATTGGGAACGCCCACAACACCATTTGTAAAAAGACACGACTCGACTAAGATCAATTTTTGCTTTTTCATCTTTGTTTCTATAATTTTTTTTTTTTTTACAAAAAATGAATCTTAAAATAGGGCTTAACTTAAGCCTCAGATCTCTCTATATCTTATATTTTATGATTTATTTGTGTTTTTTGTTTTTGCTAGTTATCATATGTAATACCCTTATTTTGTCTGAAATAATTTTTATTATTACTTTAACTAAAATTTAAGAATAAAAAATTAAATCTTAAAAATTTATTATTATTTTTTATGACACATTTACATAACGCATTTTCTAACCCAAATTTATCTGACCCAATTCCAATCAAAACCAAATTTTAGCGGCCCATACACCAAAACAGCCCAAAATTCGGCCCAGATAAATAAAAGCCCAAAAGCCCATGTCCAACCCATAAAACCAGCCCATTCGGCTAGCACAAGCCCGCCAGTTTGAGACTCCAAACGGCACCGTTTATATGTGGTTTATTTGAAGCGGGATCTGAAGTTGGCTGTGACTGAATGAAGTAGGAAGCCAGAAGAGCAGGTGACAAAAAGGAGGAGGTCTGATGAGAAGCGAAGGACAAATGGTGGGGCATTGACTGGAGGAAGCGTCTGAAGCAGAGAAGCAGCCGCAGCTGGTGGCTGACTGGAGGATGGCACTGAGGCAGAATCAAAAGATGACTCGACAGAGCAGTTGCGTCAGGGACTTGAGTTGATTGGAGGCTAACGTCGTGGCAGAGGAGCTCGAGTTTGGGCTATAAAGAGGGTTGTTCTGGTTTGAGAGAAGGTGGAAAAGAAATTGAGAGTTGGAGGAGTGGGAAGCAGACAATCGGGGTAGGGATTTCGGAGACAAACAGAAGGAGGAATCAGAGGATAAAATCTGAGAGAGGACGAACGGAAAAGTCGAAACCAGGAGAGGGATTAAAAGGAGAGAATCGAGGCTTAGGCATTTCAGAGGTTAAGAGAGGGAAAAAAACAAAAGGAGGTGGGGGGAAAGGTTTGGTTGGGAAATTTGAGGAGTCTTAGCTTCAGAGGGAGAGTAGAAGAGGAGAGTGGAAGGGGAGTTGACTGGGAAGAGAAAGAGACAGAAACTCGAAGAGCGAGAATCGGGGCTTAGGCATTTCAGAGGTTAAGAGAGGGAAAAAAAACAAAAAACAAAAGGAGGTGGGGGGAAGGGTTTGGTTGGGAAATTTGAGGAGTCTTTGCTTCATAGGAAGAGTAGAAGAGGAGAGTAGAAGGGGAGTTGATGGGGGAAGAGAAAGAGACAGAAACTCGAAGAAAGAGAATCGGGAGATAGAGAGGAGAAAAGAGAGGGCTTCCGGTGGAGGCGAACCAGAGGGAAGAAGGGCAGACTATATTCAAACTAAACGGTACAACTAAACCCTTTTCTCTTTTCGGTTCCTTCCTCCAATTTCAACAGATTGAGATGTATGCCTTGTTTTAATTATGAAGCTTATACCTTGATGCTTCCTTGCGATACAAGGAACTGAGCGTAGTATATTAGCTGTCTTTTTTTTTTTTTTCACCTTGTGTTAATGCGTTTAAGCAAGTAGGAAGTGAATATGTTGTGTACACGATTGTAGTTTGGCAACAGCTCGTCCCTAGTTCTCATGCATATTAACTGTTTCATTGAAGTTTGGAAAAAGCTTGTTGAGTCTCTCTCAGATAACTTCATCTTGTTCCTGAATTTATTATGTTGTCACGTGGTTATAATTGTACTGCTGTTTTCTGTTTGTTTTCTTTTTCCTCCTTTTCATGCAAATTTGCATTTGCCTTCATTCTGCCAAAGGTTTGTGTACCATTGCTGGATTAGGATCTGCATATGGAAACTTATTGGTATTACGCTCCAAGGTTTTGCTACCTTGGTACTCAGGTGAGAATCCTAGGAGACACTTGACCTTGGGTGTGCTTTCTTTATCTCTTTGGTCTCTGATTTTTGTTTATTCAAGTCATCCTATCTACGGCCTACAAGAAAAAGCAACTATGGTTTAAGGGTTCTTTCTCTTTGTTTTATAGTATACATATTATGGATGATGAAAAGATAAATGATTATTTGGCAAGCCATGATCAGTAAGAACAATTAGATGGCTCTAAAAAAACTATGAAAATGGTTCTGGCTTATGTGCAGGGGGAAGGTCATTGCCTCGGTCCTTTCTTTTTCATTAGCATGACCTGTTCTTCTTTCTTTTCATGAGACTATGGCATTATGATGAGATCACATTTACTTTTTGTCTTCTTGCTGTGAGTCTTTTCCACATAGATTAGAATGGTCATCATTTCCTCCATATAAGGTTTGCATGTATGTGTACTCCACTGATAAAGAAACCATGCCGCAGTTTTTTGTATCATGCTGTGAGAGCAGGCTGCCTTGATGAGGTGATCAGTTATTTGAAGGTATAATAAAGAGCAGTTAAAATATTGTGTAGGCTTCTTTGTGTTAATGTAGGTAGTTAGAGTTCATCTTATCCCGTTCCTTCTGTGCCATACATGCTGAGACTAATGTGTGTGTGTTAATTGTAGGGCTAGCAAGCATTTACCCCAAGCTTAGTGGGATCTGGGTGTTCTTTTGATTTACTTTTGGTTCGTAATTATTTGACTATTTATTTCAGTAGTTTTTATTTCTCAATCATCCACTTGCATAATAGATAGAACATGAAAAATGCATGTATTACCTAGTTATTTAGCCTATACTACACTTTGTATTTTCTCAAACCTTCTCACTTTGTACGTTTACCCTGAGTTTTAAGACTAGTCAATCTTTAGTGCCTAATTTTGATTCATACTTCCAATGGGATTGGTTTTGACTATGAGTTCTAAGACTAGTCAATATTTATTGCCTGATCCTCATTCCTACTTCCAGTAGGATCAATGACGACTTTCTCTTATGTTGGATGAAGGACTTTGTTAATTTTTTGGGGATATCATAAAATAGGTATTAACTTTTTATTCAAAAGTTTCTCAAGTTTATATTTTGTCCTTTTTATCTCCATAGACTATGATATTTTACTTGCAGCTATCTATCTTTCTGGATTCCTCCTTTCATTTTGTTTGTTATTCTCTTGTTAGGTGTTTTTTTTGTTTCTGTTGCCTCATGCTTTTTTTGACGAATATCTTGCAGGGTGAATAGAAGTTAGTTAGTGGAGACATAAACAAAGTTTTTAATGTGTTTTTGATACAAGAGATTTTGGAAAGTTATACTTGGGTAAGGGCAGTCACATTTAGTTTGTTTCAATCATATATCTAATTTTATCCCAAATTTGATTTATAAATTATTGTTGATTGCTTAATTCAAGCTCCATATGTCATGATAATAATTGTTGTTGCTTATAAAATTGTGTCTTGTGCAATCCTGGTGTAGTTTGATAATGTTTTGCCTTCATTGAGGTTTGCAGATCTGTTCGGGTTTTATGTATAGCTTAAAGTTATTTGATGTTTCTAGTTTGAAACACTTTATGGTATATCCAAGCCTTTAGCTAATCTTATGCTTTTGTTACATTCTTAGAAGAAAAACATAAAAAGGAAAAACAGTTAATCTTTTTGCTAATAGCTTCAGCATGTTGGTGGAGAGATATGAGATGGTCAATTTTCTCGAATAAAGATTGCACTTCATTGAGAAGACTGTGTCTTTGTTAGTGCATTACTAATTAGAAGTCTGGATTACTACATGATAACTAGAAACTTTGTTATTGGTTGTCTGTGCTTATTAATGGAAGAGCAGTTCTACTTAGATCTGCTAGTTTAGAACTGACAGTCTTGCTTTCTTGGATAGAAATGGTATAGTTTCACGGAAATACCATCTTATCCTTAAATTAAGATTTGTTGATGATAAGTAGGTCTACCATACATGATACAAACTCTCTACTTTGGTGAGTTTATGTAGCTTGTGATAGTTGTGTAGCAAGCTATGTCGGCTAGTCTCATGGGGTTTTTAGTGTGGCAAAAGATGTTCGTTCTAAGATCTACAAATAAAAAGGAACTAAATGGTACAATATGTAAAAAATATGGTATATTCTTTCTTTTGGGTGTGATTTAATTAAAATCATCACACAATTGTTTATTTTCGTTTGGTATGTCAGTTATTTGATTCTCCATGTGCATTGTTATCTTTCTTTTTACAAAATGATTAAAAAAAAGCCTTTAATATCAATACATCTCAAACTTTATCTTCTTAATATGCTGTGGTAAACAAATACTCTAAAAGCTTATCCTTTAATTCTTGAGGTGGGTTATTCAGTATATTAATCTCCATAAGCGATGTGTGGTTCCCTTGCTAGCCAATGAGCTATATTGGATTCATGATACCCTGTCTGCATATATATACCAGTGCCTTTTAGATTCACTTTATCTTCACCTTTGGATAGAGAGGAAAAAAAGACATCTCTACTGACATTTGCCAACCTCAAAAACACTAATTCCATGGCCATTTTACCCCTGTGTTCTCACAATTAATTTATAAAGAACACCTTTTAACCGACAGCATTTTAAGAAAAAACTTCTTCCCTGCTGTTTTCCCTTCTCTTGTCCATAATTGTTTCCAACCAAATCTCTCTTGTCACTTTTTAACATTAAAAATCTTAAGAAAATAAAAACTAATAGCAAAGCTTCTTTTTTCTCTGCTCCAACTCAACATTCCCTCCAATAATGACAACTTTCCTCTCCCTTTTGCACATTCCAAGTGCTGTATCAAATCAAAATCAACAGTCTCTCGGAAAAATTTCTTCCTTTTTCTTATCCAAATCTATCTTTTGCTCGGTCTACTCTTCCCCACATCCTGTATCTTTTTGGGCAAAAATTTACTCTTCCATTTGAAACTTGGGTAGCTGTGAGTCTAATAATGGAGCTCTATGAGCTTGTAGGGCCAATTATATCAAATGTGAGAACTCTACATGCATTCCCTTCTTTTAAAGTTTTAATTAATGGGGTTATAATCCCATAGCTATTTTTGTCGAGTCTTAATTTTAAGGCTGAAATTGCTGTTAAGTAGGGAGTGCTGGAATCAAGGCCCAGAGAAAGCAAAGGGAAGCTCCATTTGTGGCTGTATATTGGAAGCAGAAGGGATAACAAAGAAAAGAAATAGGAGAACAAGGAGCGGCAAGCTTGATTGAATAAACTTATTCTCTAGAGGATTCTTATAGATCTGTCCTTCACAATATGGCCTCCAGGATTGCCCAAATCCGTCTTGTCAGTTCCCATCCTGAGGTTTATGAACCTTGTGATGATTCATTTGCACTTGTGGATGCACTTCTAGCTGACCGAACTAACCTCATAGAGCACCGTCCAAGATTGTGCATGGAAGTGGGTTGTGGTAGTGGATATGTTATCACTTCTCTGGCTCTTATATTGGGGCAAGAGGTTCCAGAAGCATATTACATCGCCACTGATATTAACCCTTTTGCTGTCAAAGTAACTCATGAGACACTGCAAGCACATGGAGTTCATGCGGAGTTAATATGCACTGACATTGCATCTGGTTTGGAGGAACGCCTGGCTGGCTCAGTTGATGTTATGGTCGTGAACCCACCATATGTGCCAACACCCGAAGATGAAGTTGGTCGTGGAGGAATTGTATCTGCATGGGCAGGAGGCGAAAATGGCAGGAGCGTTATTGATAAGATATTACCCATTGTTGACCATCTTCTATCAGAGAAAGGCTGGTTGTATTTGGTTACACTAACTACAAATAATCCATCGGAGATATGTCTCCAAATGAGAGAAAAGGGGTACGCAGCGAGAATTGTTGTTCAAAGATCAACAGAGGAAGAGAACCTGCATATCATCAAGTTCTGGCGGGATTTGGATTCTAAAATAAAGGAAAAGGAAACGCACTCTTCAGGATTCTTGGGTTCGCTAGTGTCGCAATTTCCTAGTTTATCATTGTGGAGAAGTACCAGTGGTAACTGAAACTGAGATCTTGTTGCATACAAGAAGTTATTTGCATTAATTTCTGTATATATGTAGTTTCTTTTCATAACTCCACATGCTCTCTCAAGTATTAGATGCTACTTATATTGCCAGAAAATGAGCAAAGTTTTTGCTTTTGTTTTTGTTCCCAATTCTTGATGTTAACATCTTTGCCTACTGTTATATCACCGCAAAGTGTAAGCCCTAGTTGGTCAGTATGGTATAATTAGGATAGTTTAATCTTTGTACACTAAATTTATTTGTCAAATTGTTCTAAATATAACATATAAATATCTCAGTTTATATAAAAATATTTCTGAGCCAGAAATATATTCTGCAAATAAGCAATTGAGTTTATAGAATAAGTCCACTGTTATTTTCTAAAAAAATAATAAATTCAGTAAAAATATTTATTTAAAAAAGTAAATTATTAGATTAATTTTAAAATTTAGTATTTGTTATAATTTGATGTTTAATATTTTTTTTTGGTTACAATTTGGTTATTTATTTTTAGCTGGTGTGTTTTTTTAAAAAAAATAATAATAAATTTAGTAAAAATATTTATTAAAAAATAAATTATTAAGTTAATTTCAAATTTTATCATTTATTACATTTTTTATATTTAATATTTTTCTCATTGAATTTTTACTTTTATTTTATAATAAAAAAGTTAAGATACTTAGCTAATATTTTGATATTTTATGGGCTAATTTTAAAGAGTAATTTATCTAACTAATTAAATTAATAATATTGATAAATTAATAACAATAATTAATTTTTATTAATTTAATTAATCAATCAAAATTACTTTTTAAAACATTCAAATGACTAATTTAATTAATCAATCAAAATGTTTAAAATAAATAAAAAAATTTAAGAACTAAATCATAACAAAAATAAAAAATAAAAAACAAGTATCAAACTTCAAGAACTTTATTTTTAATTTACTCAAAAGAAAACTCCACTCTCCTAATAAAAATTGAGGAACTCCCAAGTATTTACCCAAAAGAAAAACATGCATTTACATATTTCAAACTCGGCATTTGCACAAATCTTACATCTATGAGATATAGAAAAGTACATTTCTTATTGCTTTGAACAAGAAAGAAACTCAATACAATGAAGGAAACCCAATACACTAATCACTGATTTAAACTAAACTAGGACAAATACACCATGTGGGCAGAGGACTAGGAGAAGCAGGGTAAAGAATGGCCTGAAACTTTGGCAGCCATGCACTATCTTTTCTCAGTTGCCAGAACCAGCACAAGCTAATATACATGGAGTGTCCACTCGGCTGCGAAACAAATGAATTGAGAGTGTGTATAGACATATTGACAGAATCTCAACTGATATCGCTAGTCGTTTTTCTTCGGTTCGTCCAGAACAAATTCAGCATACAAATCCTTGAGAGCAATCACAACTGTGGTTATCAATGGGCCCATAATCGCTCCCTGTGAAGATCCGACACGAGTTAGAACACCAATGATGCTCAGCATAATACCGAATCAAGAGATGCACTTAACTTGTGATCACATTCATAAACTTTTAGGAGATTCTTGTGGCCCATCATTCTCAAAATCAAGGTAATCCAGAAGAAGTTGAGGAGTCAGAGAGACTACTAATATAACTTTTTAACCAATAACCTTTAACTATCTGACTTAACACGTATATTCTTATGATTAAGCAGAAAAAGCCAAAAAACAGGAATCTAAGACGTGGTACACAATGCAGCTTCCCGAACAATATTTGCCAGTACAAGAAAACAGTTTCAAGTTAATGATATATCTCTTGAAGTTCATTCGATCTTTAAACAGATCATGACAACCTGTCAGTATAACCCCATTATTTCACCCCTGTTGATTATGTGAAAGCATTTGACCTTAAAAAGTATTTTCTAGTTTTCATGGAGAAAATGGAGCCTAATTTTTTATTTCATGCTGTCTAATTGATGAGAACTAGGAAAAACATTGAACAGACTTACCTCTAGGGCAGATGAAAATAATGTCATACCACCAATGATGCTAAGCCCAGTGAGATATGAAGTGTAACCAGGTAATTCCTCCTGAATTTCGGATGCACCATAATCCATAAGCACAAGATGAATAACAGACAAGGTTATAGCCATTATATATCTACTCTCCAGCACAAGTTGCAAGGCTGCAGGAATTGTTGCAACCCAAGGTGGAAAAATTGGCAACAGAGCACTGAGGAATGCAAGTAAAGCCGACATATACAAAAAGTGGATCTTGTATAATCTAAACAAAAGCCATGTTAGACATCCCTGAAAAAAAGCAATCTCTGCCGTAGCAAGCAGAACCCCTGATATAGCATTATCAATAACTTCAACGCATTTGATCCTTATCGGTTGTGAAATTGGAAGCATTCGTATAACTTGTTCCGTTACGCCACCAGACTCAGATGTGATAAGATAATATAGAACCCAGAAGAAAACCATTGACTGAGACAAAAAGTTCATTACCTCCGCAGCACCATAAAGAATAGAGTTCCCAATAGAGAACATGAATTTTGTCCCATGGCCTAAAACTGATGCACTACTAGCCAAAATGCGCTGTGAAACATCCATGCCTTGGACAGCAAATGCTTTTGCCCTCTCGAGTAAATCCTCTCGGGTGATTATCAACTCCCTAAAAATTGCATCTAATTCTGCATAAATCTGTGCCCATTCCCTGTCACTGACCCTCTTTCTCAGGCTCAACAGCTTCTGAGTGTAAGGAGAGGGACTTATCAAAGCTGTAGATTGCTGTGAGGCACCGGCAGGGGAAGCAATCACAAAATGCTTAATGCCAGTCACGAATTCTGTCACATTATATTGCATCGCTAATGTATCTATCTGATCATACACTGTCTCGTAGAACTGGGTAGTATACTTATCTACCATTCCAGGCACATCATTCTCTTCCATCCATTTCTTTATACCAATTCTCTCTGCATAATTACTTTTCTCAACGTGTGATTTCAGCGAGAAAACGGCATCCTTCCCCTCCACTCCAATCTTATAAGAGAAAAACATCATGCCAACCAAAGACCCCAGAATCATGCCCACAATCAACCCAACTGCAACAATGGTGTTCAACCTCTTCAATAGCCCTCTAGTGAAAAAAGCACTAACCGGCATCCGCCTAAAGCTATTACTCCTAAAAGATGACACAGCAGACATTGTCGAATCTACATTTTTGGTACTGCACAGAAATCCCAAAACAAGAATCACTAAGGATCCAATTAACCCAATTCTCTCATAAGCAATTATAAATACCCCAAATGAAAGTAGCCATCTAAGCAACTTAGAAAACCCACTTCGATTTCGTCTTGGCCTATTAGATTTTGATCTTTTCAGAAAAACCCTCAAGAAAACATCCTTAATATCCCCAAGTGTACCTATAAAAACCTTGAAAACGGCAACAGGAATAGCAAGTACAGTCTCGGTAAGCCCTAATTTCAAAGGTTCACTCCAAAATCCAACTAGGGTATCCTGTATACCTCTCAACGGAATGGAACATAAGATTGCCCATTGAATTGGCCGGAGATACTCTTGCAACAGCTTGCCAACCATGTAAAGAATGAATATAGAAAAAGCCAAACCAGCATGAGCCATGGCTATATACATAGCAAGGCGTAACTGCGGGTCGCCGGAGAAGGCCGGGTTCTGATCTGAATCGGTGGAATTCGGCGTTGCCCGCGGTGGTTTGGGTGGCACGTTGGACTGAGGAGGAGGCGGGAGAGATGGGTCCGGTGAAGGCTTGCGAACTGACGCAGATCGGAACATGTCTTGCCATGCGACATTATCGGAGCTGGATTTCGCTTCTGCGTCCTCTGAATATGGCACGAGCTCCATCTTCTTCCTCCCGACGACTTTCTTTTCTTACACACAGACAGAGAGATTGTCGGAAGAAAGAGAGAAATCCAAGGAGAATGAACTGACACAACGGCAACAGATAGATTATTCTTGTTGGACTTTTCTGTATGTGGAATGTGGAAGAGAAGCAGAAGTGGGAGGGATATTAATGGTGAAATTATTTGATGTGTGGAATTACAGAGTTTCTTTTTCCGGGTAACAATGATTGATTTGATGTGGGGGAATCACTGGGTTACTCCTGCATGAGAATCAAACAGTTTAATTACGAAAATGCCATCATCCCGCACCCGACTGTCAACTTCCATTTTATATTTTTTATATTTAAAAATATATATATATATTTATTCATGTATATCAATAATTATTTTATACTTTTAAAAAATTAATTTTTATGTTACTAAAGTTAACAGTATCTTTTGTTTTTGTACATATACATGTATATGTATAATTGCATCTTGTGAATCTAATAATATCATTACTATAAAACGTTACAGATAATATTAAATCATTAATTTACTAAGAAATTATTTAAAACAATATATTATTTATATCGAATATCACATGAATTATAATAACATGTTTGAGTTCACGTTGCTTTCTTAATTTCTTTTTATTTATTTATTAATACGTCTGAATTTTTGAGTTATTAAAAGTTAAGCATACTCTAAAAATAATACATATATTGTATATTATATAAAATATTTGTAATATCAATTGACAACTTCAATAATAATAAATTTAAAGTTTATTAATTAAATAACATTTTATTTTAATTAAAATAGTAAATTCAAACACGAACTTGAATTTAAATAGATATTTAAATATTATTAGGTACTTAAGCTAGTATTTATTTATCTATCAATATAATCCAACAATTTAAGGTCTTACTTAAGTAATCAGATATTTATATTCCTACTTAAGTTTATAGTTAAGTCTCAATTAATTATTAAGATGACATGTAATATGATTATTTAAAATTATACTATTAAGATGGCAAGTTAGCTATATATATTTTTATCTACAAAACTAGCAAACAACAATACTTATATTTTATCATAATATATGTATTCTAATACCCGAGTCAATAAAAAATAGTAGTATAAAATAGAAAGAGTATTCTAGTATTTACCTAAGTTAATTATACATTATGTCTCATAATATACTATTTTAAATTATGTATGTTAACATTATAATATAATTATTAGTATAAACATAACACAAAAAAAATTATACTAGTAAAGTATCATTTAATCATCGTAACCCAAGTTTTTAAAGCCAAGTCGATTGTCATTATTAGAGCATGCACTTAGGTACGATCTAAATCTATTTAGATAATAACTATAATTAAATACGACAAATTACATAAAAAATTTTAAGGTTTTAATATATTAAAGTTTTTTTTTTTTTCATTGCATAGACATTTAAATTTATTTTATGATACAAATTGATTCGAATATTAATTAAATAAACCAATTAGAATAATGAGATTGGTTTTCTTGACTTTTTATTTATTTTTGTTTTATTTAAAATGTTAATAAAATTTAAATATTAACACAATATTATATTTTTATTTATTTTAATTGAATTGTAATTAAATTCGTCTCAGTTCTTTTTATTAATATAAAAATTGTTTATTGTACGTTTAAAAATTATAATTATTAACTTATACAAAATTTTATTATCTTTATATATATATATATATGTATATTATTTTTCAAAAAATAAATGGAAGAGTATCATATAAGTTAAGGGTGATTTTGTACACTTATTATTTTTATTTGTACTTTTTTAATTTTTATTTTTAGTAAGTAGCTGTAAAATAATAAAGTTTGATTATTAATCATTTAAATTTTTTTTTTACATATTTTAAAGGTACTTAAGAATTTAGTAACATTGATTAAAAAATTTATGGAAATATTAATTAGTTATTTAAATTAAATTAAATAATACTAGAATTGATTATCATTAAAGTAAATATGATACCTCATAATGAGACTCGATTTTATATTATTCCCGATAATGATGTTATCTCTTCACACATACATACATATATATATATATATTTGTATATTTTATTCATTATGTACTAGTAAATTCATATAAATTACTTTACAAATTCCCATTTTACAGCTAATTTTTTAATTAATAATTGAAAGATACATCATATGAACATGTAGCTTATATATACAAGAATAATTTTTCTATGTTATGAAGTCTAAGTATAATGGACCATGCATGTAAACTGTATTACTTGGATTATTAATCTTAAAATTATAAGTTCATGAAATTTATATCTTATTTCGGAGAAATTATTTTAAAAAATTTTAATTTTAGATCAACTTAGAATTTAATTTCAAAAGCATTTAATATTTTTTAACTCTGTTATTTTTATCTCATTTTAATTCTAAATGAATCTCATGCCATTTTTAAGAAGTCAAAAAAAATTATTCGATTATATTTGATAAATTTGATCGGAATTTACAAAATATTTAATCGATTGTGATTAGAATTTAATAAACTCACTTATTTTAATTATTTTAGTAGGTGTTTTGTGAAATATTTGAATTCTAAAATGTCGTTATCTTTTATTTTTATATTTTTATAACTTTATATAAGTATTTAATACGTATTTTGTAATACTCTGGGTTTTGGAATGATTAATTTCGAATTAAAAAAAATTAATATTTTATTTTATTTACGTTGGTGATAATAAAAGAATATTAATAATAATTAAAATACTACTAATAATATAAAAAAAAAGATCATTTCGAGTCACTTTGAAACAAATTTCAAAAATCAGAGTTAATATGTAAATAAAAGGAGGGACTCGTTTGAAAGGAAATTAGAAAAATCGAGCCACTTTGCAAATTAAAGGAGACAGACTACGTAGAATGGTCACGTCAGTAGCGCTGTGAATCAGGACGCACCACGTGGCAAGCATGTTACCAGACCCTTCCACGCGGGGAGCCACATTGGGGATCCGCGTGCCTGAGGGATCAAACGATTCAGATACCTTCTCACTCACACGAACGACCCTGATCACCCACGTGATAGATCCAACAATCGCGTGATCAACAGCTCTGATTCGCGAGGTTGACCGATCGAACGGTCCGAAACGTGTAAGGGAGGAGAATTCGAGTTAGCTCAAATAGGAAAGATATGACGGCTCTTGTTGATCCACGCGGGCTCGAATGGACGGCCCAGATTGAGGGAAATGAGGTATTTAAACCTCTCATTCAACCGGCCTCCCAAACCCTAGCCACTAGGTTGATCAGAGAAGAAGAAGATAGGGACGCCGAAGGGAGCTCAGCCAGACGATGGTGCCACAGTGCCGGAACCCGAAAATAGCACCGGTAAGCTTGATTCTGTAACAATCCCGGAATCTGATTTTTCTTTCAAAAATACCTCCAGAATCCAAATTTGTACACATTTTTTCCAAAATTACTTTCAAATTCATCCTCCATCAATTTTATTTTATTTTTTACTCTAAATTAAAATAAAAATAAAAATAAAAATAATTAAAAATTATTTTATTATATTTATAATAAAATCCTAAATTATAAAAAATAAATAAATTTCGAGTGTTACAACTCTCCCTCCCTTAAAAGAAATTTGATCCCTCAAATTTGTTTCTCTCACTCTAAATCAAAGAGTTGGGGATATTTGGCTCTGAAGTCTGATTCAAGCTCCCATGTGGCCTCTCTCGATGTGTGATTTTGCCATAGGACCTTAACAAAAGGAATTTTTCAGTTTCAGAGCAATCTGCTCTTTCGGTCCACAATGTTGACCGGCACTTCTTCATAGGACAGATCTTCCTGGAGTGAACGAGGCTCATGGAACAAAACGTGAGAGGGGTCCGGGTTGTACTTGCATAGCATGGACACATTAAATACATTATGAACATTGGAAAGTTCTGGAGGCAGTACTAGTCTGTAGGCGGCGGTACCAATTCTGTCTAAGATTTCAAATAGTCTAATAAATCGGGGATTCAATTTCTCCCTCTTGCCAAACCTACTGATTTCCTTGAAGTGAGTGAACTTGAGAAACACTGTAACGGCCCCGGAAATATTAAAATGAAATGAGTATTTAAATATATCAAATGCGGAAGCGAGATCAAAATTTCAGTTAACATCCCTTACACGAAAACCAAAAACGTACTTAAAATATAAAAGGTTAAACTAACTAAAAGAGAAACTCGAAAACAAAGCTATGAGTATGACTACAGAGTCTCTAGGCATCCCTTTCGTCGTCCTCCTGCGGAACGGGCTCGGGAACTATCACGCCTCTTGTAATTCAATCATTATACAACATATCTTTTTCTCATTTACCAGCCTACTAGTATCCGTGGGGGTCCATAGGGGTCCCGCTACCCGTTAACCTTTAACATTCATAATCAGTTTCCAGGGCCGTCCCCATACCCCGTCCGGTATGGGCGCCAAAACCATAAACCTCAATACCCCGTCCGGTATGAGGGTGAAACGGGCCGTCCCCATACCCCGTCCGTTATGGGCGCCAAAACCATAAGATCTCCATACCCCGTCCGGCATGTGAGACCACAATCCCGGTAGGGTTCCCTACGGACCCGGTCCGTCCACCATCTCCCAGGATATCTAGTTAGGCTGACCCCCATAATACAATTATCAGTCTACACAATCTTTCATTTTCCTTTTCCTCAGTCAGCATCATCAATTCACATTTAAACAAGCAAATCGTAATTCATGCCAAACAGACAACATACAGTATCAGTTTTTTCAGTCATTCAACCCATAATTAATAAAAACGTAGTATATGCACACAAATCTGTAAAATGAACACATCAAACCTCATTTTGCATTTAAAGCTGTAAACATGCCAAATAACAGTAAATCACCAATCACACTAGACTCGGGCTCCATTAGCCACCTTAAGCAATTTCACACATTCGTTAATTCAAGAAATACTGTTTTATCATTTTGAACTTTAATACCGTGATAGGAAATAGGGTGAGGGGTCCTTACTCGTTTCGGGGTCCGAACACGGCTTCACAGTGCGCCTACAGGCTGTTCCTAATTTTCCCTGAATTTTTCCCGGGGAACTGAAACGCACTAACGGTACCTCCACGTGTTCCCACAAAATCTCAAATTAGGCCCAGGGCCCCTTTCGGCCAAAATCGCAACTCCGGCACGGCGGCTCCGCTGTGCTCCGGCGACGGCGCCGCCGCCAGCGGCGGCGATTCGCCTCGGGTTGGTTGTTTTCAGCCGTTTCCAGCCGAATTCGGCCACACTCGCATCGGTCCCTGCGAGAAAACAACCCTAGGGCCCTCGGGGGGCCAAAAAATCACGGAAAAACGGAGCTTACCGGCGGCGGCTCTCCGGCGAGGTTCGTGTTTTGATGATTCGGCTCCGGTCAACCTGTAGAGAAAAGAATGGTGATCACGGTGATATAAAAATTGCATCAAACGGAGGCCGGGAAGGGCCTCGTCGGAGGCAAAAACCGAGAAGGGGCGCGGCGGCGCCGCTGGTCTTTGGCCGCGTATTCCGGCCGTTTGGCTGGGATTTTGGCTCCGATTTGGCCACAGGAGGAATCAGCGTGGAAAAACGAGTCGGGGGTATGAAATTTACCTCGATCGGCGGTCGGAAATTTCCCCAGCGCGGCGGCGGGCGGCGGTGGTCGGCTTCTGGTTTGTCTTCTCCGGCGAGCGGCAGGCGGCTAGGGTTTGTGGTATGGTGTGGGGGTTCTATTTATAACCCCTTGCCTTTTGATCTCAGCCGTCCATTTTTTTTTAATCTGGGCCGTTCGTTTTTGATTGAATCTGGGCCGTCCGTGCGATTGCATCTGGGCCGTCCGATCGCGCGATTGATCTGGGCCGTCCGATCGCGCCCACGCAGATCGCCAACATGGCACGTTCCGGAGTGATGTGGTCTTGCCACGTGGTAGGCCCCGGTTGACGGGGATTGCTGACCGGGCCTGCTGACGTGGCTGCCGACGTGGCTTTTTTTTTTTGGCCCCTTTTCTCCGGGCGCTACAACTCTCCCCCCCTTAAAGAAATTTTGGTCCCCAAATTTGCCTCATTACTCTTGATCAAACAGATGGGGATATTGTGTCCTAAATTCTGATTCCAGTTCCCAAGTCGCCTCCCTAGGCGTGTGGTTCTGCCACATGACTTTTACAAATGATATTTCCCGGTTGCGAAGTATTCTGCTTTCTCGGTCCGTGATACTGACCGGTACTTCTTCATAAGACAAGTCCTCTCGGAGTGAAAGCGGTTCATGAGCCACGACATGAGAAGGGTCCGGATTGTACTTGCGCAGCATAGATACATGAAACACATTATGAACCCGGGAGAGCTCAGGGGGCAGTGCAAGTCTGTAGGCAGTGGTACCAATCTTGTCTAAGATTTCAAAGGGTCCAATGTATCTGGGGTTTAATTTTCCTCTCCTGCCGAACCTACTAATTCCCTTGAAGGGGGTGACTTTAAGAAACACCCGGTCACCTTTCTCAAAGGCCAGGTCTCTCCTCCGGGTATCAGCATAACACTTCTGCCTACTCTGAGCTGTCTGGATGCTCTTCTTGATCTTAACTATCTTGGACGTGGTT
>NW_019014680.1:1198483-1230947 GCF_000150535.2 Carica papaya | reverse complement strand
AGTTCTAAACATTTTAATAATCCCTATTTGGGTATTTTAGCAAAATATAGGGAATGTAATTTTTAAATTTTAATTCTTTTGTTAAATAAAAAATTTCAGTATTATTCATATTACTATTATCAGGCTAAACACTTGAAATTCCTAATAACAATTTAGACTTTTATATATTTCTATCATAAAAATAAAAATTGTTAAAGCCATGTTAACATTATAGTTCAAATTTGATATTTTATGATGAATAAAAAATTTATATAATTAAAAAATAATCATTAGTTGCAAATTTTTAATACTAGAAGAAAACAAACAGAGTCTAATTCCCTCCATAGTACAATTCATTCTTCTGATTCATGTAGAGCTTTCTACGTGTGTGTATGTGTGTGTATATATATTTATATATTGGTATAAAGCTTGAAGATTTTGAAGGAAATACAAAAACCCTTTTGCTTTAATGCACTAATCTACATTTTACATTTGAAGATTTAGAGATGGGAGACATTGATTCTCCGGCGAAGACAAAAGTAAGCGCATAACCGATAACCTAATGCCATTGCCAACAAAATCCAAGCTTCTTGCAAGCCACCATTCAAGTTTACCGTGTCGAATGATGGCGAACTTTGCAGAGTCCGACAACCTCCTTTGCTCTCGCATTCGTATAATTCCTCTCCTGAGTATTGCACTTTCAATAGAAGTCTAAATCCGTAGTACATGAACGACAAGTACTTCAACCATTGCATAAATTTTGGTATATGCTGCATTAAACCCATCAATTTGTTAACTATAAACATATTTTAGTTAATCATCGCATAATAAATATATTAAATTATCGCTTTAAATCCCAATATACTATTTAGTAAGGAAAAACAAAAACCACTTGAAATTAAATGAATTGCTTGGCGTAGAATATTATTCTTATTAAGCTTAAAATTAACTTAATTAACATAAGAAAATCGAATACGACCTTATTCGTTGATTTTTTATCAAGTCATATATATATATATATACAAGTTCGTATTGAGTATATACCGAAAAATGTAATTCAATTTAAAATTATAATTTTTTATAGAACAAACGATGTATCAATTATTTTTATTTTTTAAATAAAAATTTTAATTAATTTAATTCAATTATACGTATGTATGTACCTGGACATAATAGCCACCAGTGAGAAGAAATAGCATTAGGATCAAAGAGGCAATCATGCCAGCTCTTTTAATGCTCAAACTTGCAGCCCCAAATAGTTCTCCCGCTCCCTAATCAACCAAAAAAGTTATTAATTTTGGTAAACTCAATTATAAAGCTAATTAATTAAACATTAGTGAGTGTAAATTAGATTTACTTGGCTTGTAACAGCAATGAGTAGTATGGAAAACAATGTCAAGAAGAAGGAAGGAAGTGTTCTCTTGAATCCCGCCATGAAGTAGACGATAACGATGAAAATTGTTGGGTAAAAAACATGTGCTACCATGTCGCATAACGTGCTGCAAATGTAGTATACACTCAATCTATACATATCGGCTTTTCTTTCTTTCACCAAGTAGATTTTCTCGAATGGGAAGACGTAAACAGCTCCGAATATTGAAGAAGATGTCCAAAATATGCAGATATAGAACATTAGACCAACCTTCAATCAAAGTTTTTGGAATTAGTGTTTGTGATGATTTGTTTAAACATAGATCAATTAAATAAAAAGGGTTAATTAACTTACATTTAATTAAAACTTTTCAGGAGAATTAAATTAATTACCTGATCTCTAAGATGAGCTTCGGTATCTGTCTTTGATTTCCACCAAAGAAGGCCTAACATGACTGCTATGCCGAGTGCTTGAACTAGTCTAAGTTTATCGAAATAATCTCTGTATCGCTCTTGAAAAGTTCTCTTTGCTATTATCATGAACTGATTCAACCACGAAAGTGTCCAATCTTTTTTCACTTGAATTGCCAATTGAAGATGCTCCGGTGCCTTCGAGCTTCTATGATTCTCTTCTTTCTCTTTTGGCTCCAACTGAGCTTTGTATTTGAATTGAAGATACTAATGTAACATACAAGGAGTTAATGAATGCTGTAGGGAATAGTTAATTTTTCTTGGCAAGAGTAATTTATGTAGTTCTTACAAATGTAAAAATTTTGAAAATCTAATATTTTAAACTTAAAAATCTAAACAATTTTACTTCTTAAAATTTGAGACCTTAAAATTGGTTAGATACAAAAGCTATATAAGTTTTTTTAAATGCGAAAAGTAAAAAAATTTTCGAAATATAATTTAAGTCTTGAGATTTGAAATCGTTACTTTAATGACAGCCTCCTCCGAGTCATGAGCTCCTTGGGCTGCCAATAGATCTTCTGGAAGACTTATATCTGTGACATGTCCTGTAGCTAAATCAAGCAAGAATTCAGCCGGATTCATTGTGATTTCCGGGATGAATCTCAATGACGAGAAGTACTCCATCGACTCTCTTGCCTTGCCACAGTACACAGGATAGCCTTCTGATATGAGTAGAAGTTTGTCAAACATGTGAAACATTCTGCTTGATGGTTGATGAATTGTAGTGATCAAAGTCCTCCCACCCTATATATATATATATATATATATATGGGCCATATATGTATAAATATCAAAGACATATAATCTTATTGTGTGATAAAAATATAAAACTCAATTTGTAATTATGTGACCTTGGCTACTCCTTGAAGAATCTGGAGAAGCTTATTGGCTGAGGTTGAATCAAGACCTGAAGTGGGTTCATCAAGCAACAACAATGAAGGATCAACAAGAATCTCATAACCAATACTTGTTCTTTTTCTTTCTCCTCCTGATATTCCCTTAACAAATCCTCCTCCGATTCGCGTATGTCGACATCTAAATTCATATATTTAGGAGATTCATTAGTGACAGACTATATATGTCGCTCGAACCCAGGAACAAATTTTTCACTAATCGTAGATCCAAGTATGTAATCAATAGTTTTTAATCAAAAATACAAAATTTTGAGTCAAGAAATTCAAAGTACAAGTAGTATTTATATACATACCAATGTCTTATTGTGTCCGACATGAATATGATACTGAAATTAAAGAGTCAAATAACAAAAATTATACAAATTAAAGTTTCATACTTGTACTTCGTGTGTATATATGGACTTGACATGCATACCTTTCAAGTCCTAGCTCCTTTACAATCATCTCTATTCTGGCATACTTCTGTTGTCTACTCATGCTTCCTGGAAGCCTCAAAAATGCAGCAAACACTAATGTTTCTTCCACTGTAAGTTGTGGGAACAGCACATCATCTTGTGTCACAAACCCAATCCTGTCAACAATAACTCGTCAAGATTTTGTTAACTTGAACCTTTTAGCCCCAATGGCATAACTCTCGTCATGGATCTTCGTTTTTTAAAATTTAAGATATCATTTTACTTGAAAAAGTGTAATTATAATTATGAAACAATATTGGGGCATTTTTGAAGTTTGGCAAATTAACCTTCTCTTAACGGCTGGATTGTAGGGAACTTCATTGTAAGTTATCTTCCCTTTAATGTTTTCGATTAATCTTCCTCCGATGATCTTCAACAAGGTTGTCTTACCACTCCCAGAAGGACCCATAAGGGCAAGGATCTGACCAGGGCCAATGCTGCCTGTTATACCCTTCAAGATTTGCTTGTAGTTGTCTTGCTCCATGTTCAACTGGGAAGCTACTTTTGACACCACAGCCTTGACTGGATTGATGGAGGATGCTTGGCTATTTCTCACCTTATACTCCACATCTTCAAACTGCATAAATTACCACCATCACCCAACCACATCATATACATATTATACACAACTATAACATATATATATAAAGAATAAATGAAAACTATGAGTACCTTAAGAAATATGGGAAGAGGGAGGTCTTTACTTGCAAAAGAAGAAACATTTTCGATATCAATTTCGGAGTATCGATTTCTAAGGTAAGCTTGGGACATGAATTCAATGTTGTGGGCAAAGCCAATATTGCTGCCTGCAATTTGCATAGACCCCATTGATGGAGGGGACAAGGACATGTCCTCAATCTCCTCCTCTCTTCTTCCTCTGTCCATGTTATTTTTGGATATAAACTTACACTTCTAATTAATTTAGACCCAGAGAAGTGCAGGGTATATATGTGCATATATATATATACACACACACATATATTGGGAGATGAGTGAACCAAAAATCTGCATTGCAAGTGAATCAACTGCAATAAACCAGAAGCCTGCCTATATACCTTTGGAAGGGTGTGGTTTGGTAGCTCACATGCTTTCAGTGCTTATGTTTACGAACTCTTGAGGCCATGAAAAGCTTGTTTCTGCCTCTAAAACACCCCTTTAAGTTTTAACCATTTCTTCAACTATAACATATATATATTATATATAAAGTGTAAGACCTAAATATATGGAACCATTTTGGAATTGACACACAAATTATACTACAAAAAAATTATTTGTGTCATAAAAATTTCTTCTTTACATATATCAACCACAAATGCCAACATGACTTGTAACCATTCTTAAACTATATATATATATGTTATATGTGTGCATATGCATGATGTATATGTGAAGTTCCCATCTTTTGTGGGATAAGAAGAAAACTCTCGATCATAGTTTATGGGTAAATGCCTTTCAGATAGGTGAAAGGATGTTTTTCTTCTTGTCTTTAGTCTGCTCTCCATTCCAAAACGGCTGCGTTTTAGTATGACTCAGGTTACTCCACCAGATTAAACAAATTAGGAGACCTTTTTCTTGTTTTTGCTCAGTAACTGAGCTGGAGCGTAGAACTCGAATAGGAGAAACACAGAGAAGCAGAGAAACAGTGAGAGGTAAAATGGAAGATGGTCAGGATATACTGATAAAGTCATTGGAGAAATCGGGAGTTTCGGTCCCAGAAAACGTTTCGTCGATCGGTGACCTAACGCCCGCGATCTTGGTATCGATCTGCGGTCAGTCCCTTAACCTCATTGAGAATACTACGTCGTTTTGCGTCGACCTTCCCGATTCCATGGCTGACAAGTTCAGAATTTGTACAGACATCGCACTCGCCATCAAGAACCTAGGTTACATCAGTGACGTGACCTATTACAAGGTACTGATTTTATTTTGTTCACAAAACACCAGGATATGCGGTGCTCTTAAATTGGCGTATAATAGGGTTTTGTGAGATTGGAGGTTAATAATTTTTCTGAAGCTTAGATTTCTTGATTATGAAAATATTTTAATGTGAAAATTTCATAGAGAGAATTAATTTTGGGCACAATGAGTTCTGGTCAAACTGAAAGAATGGTGAATTTGGATGAACCTCGTGAACGAAATGCAAGTCCTGATGAGCATGTTAACTCTTTTAGGTTTTGTTTCCGGGAGAAGTGTTGATTTGTGTATCCTGAATAGTGAATTTTTTAGTATACCTGTTTGGAAATGGTGGATACAAGAATTCTTTTATGGAAAATGGTTGCTAAACGGGCACATTCTAAAGAAGATTGATAAAAAGAGGAAGTTGATATTAGAATCTTCTGCTTTTGCATTTTCGGAGTTTGCTTTTGTTTATGCATCTTCAGTTTTATCTGGTTGCTTTTCTTCTGATTGTGGCTATTGCTATTCTTATTTGTTCTGAAATTATGCTTAGAACAGATTGTATGTGTTCCTTAAGGCAGTTCCTGTATCCATCTGAAGAAGATCTATATAAGTTGGTGAGGTTTCTGGTGGAGAGGCTTTCTGAATCACCTGAAGGTGTAAAAACTTCTCGAGTGGACAATGTTGATGATGGAAAGAAAATGAAGAAAGAAACTTCAGAGGAGAATATGAAGAAGACTGATAATGAAGCTGTAGATCTAAATCTTCAGAAAGTTGAAGATGTCTTGAAAGATCTTATACTGACATCTGAAGTGCCTGATCTATCCAATTATAGGGCCGGGGATGCAACCATCAATGGATCCTTTGATGATTATCTCTTTTCGGAGAAGATGGAAGAACTGGATGTGCAGAATGCATCCTGTTCCAAGGGAAAAATTTTGGGCCAGAATGAACATGTTGACTTGATTGCCAGAAAGGCTCTGGCTGAACAACCTGGGAATTTGAGAGCAGCTGCATCAGGAAACCAGGAAACTTCTGCCCAGGTAGATGGGAAACAAGTTTCACTATTTGAAGAAACTGTTACTTATCATGAAGACCCATATTCCAAGGTACATCTATTTAGACAACTTTATGGCTTTGATAGATTTGCAAGACCTCAGCTCTGGTCCAAAAGCATTGCTACATACTGATCAGCAAGTGAATCGAAAGCCTGAGTTTCAATATGGCCTGACAAATCAGAGAAATAAATACTAAAGATGCATATGTACACATGTTAATATTTTCCTGCATATCATGTTTCGCTCATTAAGCTTTTACCAAATTTTGAGAGAGAAACTAGTTCATATTTATTGCTTGATGTCTACTGTTTTACTAGGTATTAAGTGAGACCAGAAGATTGCGAAATGAAGAAAGGGTGCTCCAGGAGGAGGTAATGGCAAGGACTGCAGAGTTGTGCTGTCTTGAAGAAGAGCTCGAATGTTTGAAGGCCGCAGCAGATTTGGCATTTGATAATTCTCATCCCGTTGAGTTTTATCTTAAGCAGCTTAATGAACAGTTAGATGCTGGAAACCGTGATCTTGAGGAATTAGAGTCAAAGTGGTACTATATTGTCATCCTATGAATTTTGGTTAAAAGTTTGCCTTCCTTCACATGAAATTATTTGATTTGGATGTAACCACTAGTATTACCTGGAGACTCTGATCCTCTGTAGGGAAGCTTCCAGACAGTCTCTGGAAGAGAAGAAGAGAAGTCTTGAAGAATCTCTTTATGCGGACAAACCAGAGGCTAAAGAGAAACTCCAGAAGTTGAGAGAGCTTGAGCTGGAAAAGCAATTCATTTTGTCTGAAATCAGGAAGAGGTAAATTTCCAACATTTTTTGTGATATGACTTCCAAACATGAAGTTCTGTTTTTGTTAATATATCATGGATGGAATACAATGTTGTTTAAACAAGGGCTCTGTACTGCTAATCAATCATGTCATACATTTATGTCTCCAGAAGAATATTTATTGTCTACTGGATATTACGTATATCTTGAGCATGGTGCTTGTGTGTACCAATCGCGTTATAATGAACTAAAAGTAAAATTCATGGTAGGACCTCTTTTTTTCCTTTTGCCCAGAGTTATGGAAGTTTACATATCGAGGAAAATTAGAACAGAAAGTAGTGCCAATGTTTGCATACACATAAACATAGCCAAGCACATAACAAATCTATTATTAGGCAAAAAGGAAGAGTTGGAACCTAACAGTTGGATTCTTTATGAAGCAAAAAACAAATATATCACCCAAAGGCTGTATCTTGTGCTTACCATTTAGCACGTGCCTGTCTTTGGAAAACAAAATCATCTGTGTTGATGTTCCTATTTTTGACCTCAAATCATCTTTAATTATTCATTTTAGTATCCAGAGTGCCTGGGGTAGTAAGAAAAATAACTTGTTGACACCCTGAAATTGATTGACTGTACTCATTATTTGCTCACTTTGTAGGGAAGAAGAAGAGTCTAAACTTCGTGCAGATCTTGAGAAACAAACCGAAGTAGCATCGCGGAGATCTTATATTGAGCAGATAAAGGAGATAACAAAGAACAGTCGGAAACTAGATGCTGATATAGAGAGGATATTGAGAGAAACTAGGGAACTTCAGTTAGAGAGTAACTCTATCCAAGAGCGCCTCCATAGAACCTACAGCGTGGTGGATGAAATGGTCCTTAGGTATCAAGCATTTAAAACTGCAAACTCCTTGCACCCTTCCCACCCAGAAAAAAGAAAATAAAAATAACTATATTCTCTGACTTCAACAATGAATCGCTTGCTTTACTGATAGAACGTGTTCGCTTGCAGGGAAACAAAAAGAGACCCAGTAGGGAAGCAAGCTTACAGGCTTCTCACTAGCATACATGAGAGCTTTGGACAGATTGCTGAGAAAATCCTCGTGACTGATAGGGTGAGAAGAGAAGGTGCCGAACATGAAAAGAAGCTAGCTGCCATGGCATCTCGAAGCTTAAATATAGCCAAATTGAAAGCTGATCTTGATGCCATTACAAGAGAAAATGAGTACCTGGAGAAACACCAACAAGAAATTTAAATTTGAGAACTCCCAGCAGCCTGAATTCGATCTCTTTCAATGTCTTTTGTACGGTCAATATTAAAGATAATTTATGTATTTTCTTCCTCGTGTACTAGTTCAAACATCTGAATTTCAAATACATACCCATCTGATTGCAATTCATTTTCTCAAGATTGGCAATGGCAAAACATATTTACATACAAAGACATTCACTCTTGCTTCCCTTTGCTGTCTTCTTTTGGTTATCATTTTATCTTGTTCCTTTTCTAATACAAATTCATTAGATGGATCAAGAGCTAAAACTCTATTGGCTCAATTTCAGTGGATTGCCATGGTTTTTTTTTCCCAGTTCAAGTTAAATTTTTGTCTAAAAGTTACAGAATTTTCGAGAAGCAAAACTGACAATCATAAATTTTTATGATATCTCACAGGAATCTACCTTGCTGAGTTGATGAAACGTTGGAATTTCAGTTTTTTGGTACAAGTGATTTGACCTTTTTACCCTCAGAAGTTGACCATTTTTTACATCTTCAAGGTACCTTGTTATTTAAGCATCAGAACCAACAAAGGACACCCCCCTTCCCCCCTGCTAGTAGTTGACCAAAATGCTATGCTGGTAGTTGAGTTTCAACCACTAATTTGCAGTAAGATAAAGACTGTAGTTGACATAGAATCTACTAAACATAGATTATGTTACCTTCTAGAGCATACGTATCAACATCTAAGAAGAAAAGTTTTGTCTTTTTTTTCCCTTTTAGCAAAAATTCTTTAGATAAGCATTTTTAATTGTAATATCTAGTTTGAATTAAGTTTTTTTTTTTTTTTTTACATAAAAAAAAAACAAATTTATCAATATAAACTCAGTTAAAAGTACTCTAATTTAAAGAAAAAAAAACATAAAATTACTATTTAATACTATCTATGAAATTATTATATCCCTTCAAATAGTAAAACTTTACATAAAAATAACTATTTAGCTTCTACAAGCAATACTAGTTATGAAATTAAAATTTAAACCCCATATACTAAACTGAGTAATATCAATATTTACATGCGTGTGCGTGTGTGTATATGTATATATTATATATATGTGGTGGGTATGTATGTATGTCTGTATGTTCGTGCAATGACAAAAAATTATAAGTGACTTGGTTTTAGTGTAGCTTTGCACCATCCAAGTTCATAAAACCCTCCCAAGTTTGAAGAGTGGTTAACGGGTCAGGGCGCCACGTTTGCTTTTGACTGTTTCTTGATTATGCCAAAAAACATCAATCATGTTACCTTACCTTCTCCGTAAAACTACGTTAATTCGCTTTATAATCTCACCCACCATTGCACCTCACCAAACTCACAGACATTACGCGTGGCACCATACCTCATCATTATTGGCCATTAATGCTCTCTATTTATAGAGTTGGGTGACACAACCTTTTCCATATATATTCAAAACAACAACGCAGAGGAAAGAGATGGTCTCTGTGTACAACTCTTTCCTGATATATTCAAACTTGATCATCAATTATCTCTCTCTCATTAATTTTATTTAAATCCCATTTTTTTCCCTATCTTCAGCGTTTTGAAAGGTGGTTTCTTTATAATGATAGAGGAATGATGTAACAGATAATGGGCAGCAAAATGGATTCAATGGTATCCATGTTGTTAATGCGATAATCTCTGTTGGGTGTATATATATATATATATATTTGCATATGCTTGGTGGGTTGGCATGGGCTTGTTTGGTTGTCTGCTGGGGAGAGAGGGACGCAAGTTTATCAAAAGGAAAGACAGTGATGCTGGAGAAGCAGGTTCTATATATATATTTTAATATGCTCTTTAGATTTTGATTCCATTTTAAACTTTGCATATATTGTGTTTGTTGTTATGTTTCATTGGTTTGTTTTCAGGCCTGCAAATGTTTTATGATTTTTCCATTAGTGGCACTGGCTGATGTTTTCTGGTTTGTTGCTGGGTTTGATGGAAATGGAATATTTTCTTTCAGATTCAAGCAAATGATATTTTGGCTCCTTATTTATAAATCTACTATTTTGCTTTTGTTTTTGTTTTTGGGTTGAAATGTATGGTTTTTCCTTACCGTTTGCTTTGGTGGCACTTTTTTATATGTGATAAGGGTTGTCTATACACATAAATATATACATATATATATATATATACAAATCAATATTAGAAACTTCGCCGGCCTGCGTCTGTTAGTATGAACTTCTTCATTTACATGCTGTCTTCTTCTCAGTTGTTCTCACAATAGTTCTCATTTACATGCTGTCTTCTTCTCAGTTTTATGCTTTCTTTTTATCAACTGCTTCAGGAATTATGCAATTTCTTCTCTTTGGATTCTCTTTACGATGGCATATGGTATTAGTAATTGTTCATCTTTCTCAACCAAGGCATATCTCCTTGTATGGGTCTAATAAATCTGCTTCAAGAAAACAATGAGTAAGTCTTGTAAATGGTACAACAAATCAGCACTTTCAGCTTTCTGAGTATTTCCCAACATGGTTTTCATTTTACATGGGTCTCTAGATTTCTGCTTTTTTTATTTAATTTTTTTATGAATTTTTATTCCAAAAATAAAGCCACTTCCATTTTACCCTTTTCTTGATAATTCTATAAGAGAGCTCTCCTATAGTCCAATTCATTAAAAATAAAAAAGTATCTTCTTCAGAAGTTCCTGATTATGGTGCATTATTTTCTTGGTTTTTCTCCCTTGTTGGATTAAAAAGCACACTAAATTACATTATGGTATGACGGATAGATGATGTTACAAAATCCTCAATACTCGAAATTGCAGGCCGAGCAATGGAAGAACTCAGAGGTTCTCTCTATAATGAGCTCAGAACTTCAGAAGGAGCAAAGAGAAAACAGCAGAGATATTGTGGTCCTGTTGTGGCTATGACCTTCAATTTCATGGTTGCTGTTGGGATTATCCTGACAAACAAAATAGTCAGTGCTTGCTCTTCTTCTCCTTTTTTATGCACTCCTTTCAGCTGTTAGCAAGCAAACTGGTCCACCATGTTACTAGTGGTGGAAAACTTATTATGCATTCAAGCGAGTAGTATCCATCACAAGTTTATTCGTTGTTTTCTTGCTCGAGTTTTCTCATTCATGGTTTTGTTTATATCCCCAGGTTATGGGAAAAATCGGGTTCAATTTTCCAATCTTTCTCACTTTAATCCACTACTCAGTTGCATGGATACTACTAGCTTTGTTCAAGGCAATCTCGTTGCTGCCAGTCTCTCCTCCTTCAAAAACTACTCCTTTCACTTCTCTCTTCTTCTTGGGTGCTGTCATGGCTTTTGCCTCAGGCCTTGCCAATACAAGTCTGAAGTATAACAGGTTAGTTCAGACTCCATTACAGCCACATGCAGAGTTTCTTGGGTATCTCCTTTTCTCACTCACTATTCAGATCACGTGCAGTGTTGGTTTCTACCAGATGGCTAAAATTGCAGTTACTCCCACCATTGTTCTTGCAGAGTTTGTCCTCTTTAGAAAAACCATTGCTTCTACAAAGGTGAATCCCATATATGTATATATACATGTATGTGTGTGTATGTACACACATATATGCACTAGTCATTCCTGAAGCTTATTTTCCAGGTAGCATATATGAAATGAAATGGCAATTGTGCAGGTGTTGGCCCTGACTGTTGTCTCAATTGGTGTGGCAATAGCAACTGTGACAGACTTGGACTTCAATTTCTTCGGTGCTTGTATCGCAGTTGCCTGGATAATCCCAAGTGCCATTAACAAAATTTTGTGGTCTAATCTACAACAACAGAGCAATTGGACTGCTCTTGCGTAAGTAAACTTTCTTAACTTTTTTTTTTTCAATTCCTGAAAGATTTTTAGGCAATTAAACTCATGTTATGCGAGATAAAGAGAAGAAGAATGTATAGAAAAAAGAATAATTTCTGATGTAGGTTGATGTGGAAGACAACACCAGTGACAGTTTTCTTCTTATTGGCATTGATGCCATGGTTGGATCCACCAGGAGTGTTGTTGTTCAAGTGGAATATCAACAACTCATCTGCCATTTTCATATCAGCTCTCCTTGGTTTTCTCCTCCAATGGTCAGGCGCTTTGGCACTTGGGTACATATTATTTTCCTTTCTTTTCATCTAAAACCCTTAAATTATATTACAAAAAACTTATCATTGATTCTTCATCAATCCTAAGATTATATTTAGGGCAAATTATTCTTCTATTCTCTACAAATTTCGCCTTACTACAAATCAAATCCCATTTGTTTGCGACAGTTTAATATTATATAATATTGTTTGCCATGTGTTCCTGCAGTGCAACTTCTGCAACTTCTCATGTGGTTTTAGGACAGTTTAAGACATGTGTGATCCTGCTGGGAGGGTATCTGATATTCAATTCAGATCCAGGGTTCATTAGCATTTGTGGGGCAGTGGCAGCTCTCGGTGGCATGTCAGTTTACACATCCCTTAATTTGCAGGGCACCCATGAAAGTTCAAACAAGCAACTTCCAAAGCAGAATATGTCCAAAACCAAAACCAACCCAGAAGCAGAAGATACTGCCAAAGACTCACAAATATCAGTTACTGCTGCCAGTACAACAAACATTGTATAGAGATAAACTACTAAAACCAGCTCAAGGGAGAGAGAGAGAGAGAGATGATAGGATAGAAGTTTGTGCTGTATAGATAAGAGAGTTTTTTGGGGATTTTATTAAGGAAAACTTTAGGGTTAATTTTGGACAGTCAAATATTATTTGTTTTAGATGTTCTCTCATGTCCTAATTAGGTACTCACAAAAGCCATTTCATAAGGACATAATGAAATTGATTTCTTTGTACTTTTGTGCAGATTATAGAACTTATGGGGTAATTTATTTTCAATTGGAACAAAACATTAGACAAACTTTCCATCTCTACCACAAAAAGTGTATTTCTACTAAATCTAACTATAAAAAGGCACAAATCAAAAGATGTCGGAACATCATGTCAACTTTCCCTTTATCAAATACAAACAGAAGTTGAACACAAATTATAAGGCAGTCATGATCCAGCAAGGAAAACAGATGGAATCAAATATACAAAGCAAAGTTTTTGTGAAACTGCTTCATTAAACAATATTAATGTTTTGAGGACCTGAATTACTCTACTGGAAAATGCCAATTCAATTCCCCTTATAACAATTACAGCTGTAATGATCACTATCAAAATTTAATATACAGGTGAGACTTATAAGAAAGGAAAAATTGATAAAAAATCCCACCTATTTCTATCCACCTCTTAAAATTCCTATATCTTAAGGAGGAACCAGGTCTAGCAAAATAACAAGAGTTTGCTACCCAGTAAAAGACCAAAATGATGGGGAGGTGATGAGTTAAACCAGGTGAATAAAAATGAGAAACGGCAACCATCACAAATTCAAGGTTGCTCCCACAAATCTCCCACCCAAGCTTTTTTAATATTTACACTCAAATTGGGGGAACTTCTACCAGATTTCCTTCCTGTGGTCCACAATATAAAACCATGTATCTCTGAGTTGGGTCCTCATGGCACAATTATTTTGTCGGTTCAGTAATTAGTATTCCAGTTCATCTGCGCAAGCTGAGGCTGCTGATACGCAGTGGCTGGGGGTCCAGCTGTTTCAACTGCCCTGGCCATGACCTGAGATTGTTGTAGGAGCGGATTCGCATTAGGAGCAGCTAACGTCTGCGGCTGCTGATATATTCCACCAAAGGCACCGTGACCTGCCTGTGCAGGTGAGAACAAGGGATGCTGTGCATGAATTGGTAGGTTATAGAATGAATTGACCTGCAAGCTGGATAGATCTTGCCCAGGTGCATGCATCCATAAGGCGGAACCTTCACTCTGAAAAACATTTAGCAATTGATCAGAAGCCACACAACATAAAAAATATATATATATATATTGTACAAACAAAGAAAAGAAAGAAGCAAACCAACCAAGGGAACTGTTGTGTAGATATTTTCCTTCAACTGAGCTGGTCCAAGATCCTCGTTGCTGGTTGAATTTCCGGAAGTCACAGCGGGAACATGACTGAATCCAACATGGGAAGAGCCATAAGAGCCATAGGCAGATGGGATTCCCACGTGAGCAGGATTTCCTGCATTAGCCCCCTGTTTGAGCTGGGGAATGGGGAATTTGACCCCTGGAGCAGCAGCTCCTGCGGGTAAATACAAATTGGCAGTTGATGGCTGCTGAGGGAGTCCATTGTGGCCCAGAATTTGGTGCATTGGTGGCACAAAATATGGAGAAAGATAGTGACCATAAGAAAAGAAGTTAGGAGGATATGGCTGCCGGAAGAGAGGAACTTGATGTTGAGATGCAGGGATAGAATTCTGAAGTGCTGGTGTTGGACTCGAGCTAGAGAGATCTGAAGAACTCACACTCTACATTTTTGACAAAGCAAGAATCATCAGGACAAAATGTCTTATAACATATACCTACAGTAGCTAACTGATTTTTTTTACCAACCTCCCTTCCCCCAGGGCTCTTTTAGGAAAAGAAACTAACCCTATCTAAGAAGCACCAAAGAGGTGCTACCCAGAGGGTTATTTACTAAATCAAGAATATACAATTAAAATATAAAAAGTAACCTGCCATTTTAGATCTCACATATGACTGGACAATTGCAATAACCCACAATCTACTCAAAATATAGCATATTAATAAGAAGTCTAGATAACAGTACTTTAGCATTTCAAAGAAAAAGTATATATGTCTTCCACAAGTAACTTGGAATTTAATTTAGTCAAACATCAAAAATATGCATAGTAGTGAGAAGTCCAAAAGAAAAGAAATAACGCATACCTCAGTTGTTTCAATCTGTGCAAGCTGACTTCCTGATAAAGGTGCAAACCCAAAGTTATAGCTTCGGACATTATGAACAGTAGAGTTTTGATGCTCTTCCATATCTAACAAGACCTCCTGCTTCAGCTGATCACTTTTCAAGTCTTCCTCGGATGAAGTAATAACATCCGACTCTGGTATTTGTTCAAGCATGGGAGGAGGTGATTCCGGATTACTATGATTATCTCCCACAGCTGTTAGTGACTCACTCTGGCTGCTGCATGATTGACACACTTGTTAAGGGGCAAATGGATAAGATATTAATAATATATAATAATTTTTTTTGTTTGCATATGGATGATAGACAACTACAATATTATCTAATTTCAAACTTGTCCAGTTCAAGATATCAGGCCGGTCACAAATGAATCATCTATTGACCAAGGACAAATCGAATAAAGGTAGGTATTTAGCAATTTACACTCAACAAAAAGGAAAACAGCACTCCATAAAATATTGAAACTAAAAATTAACCTACCAAGCAAAAGGTTCCCCAGCAGCTTCACTATTCCCAATAGAAGGTTCAACATCCCGTATGGATCTAATATCATTGGTGGTGTCGTTGGCTTCTTTTATTCCTACCATAAAAGTAGAATCAAAGCTTCCAAAAGTCAAACCATTTTTTAATGCTTCAGCAACCTGGAAGTGGAGAGGAAATGTAACATGCGGACCATCAGCAACATTTGACTCAGGAGGCAGTTTGGTGTTAGCTTTATCTGCAACATTTCCAACCTCCATTGTGACCTCTGTTTTAGAAATATTAGAGAAGTAAGAGCTCCAAAAACAAATGAATGGCACTCAAGAACCAGCAAGTTGAATGATTCAGAAAACATATGAACTATTGAAATTTTTTCATAAACAAATGAACTAGTGCAATTCTATTTAGTGGGAAAGAGTTAAAACTTAACATTTCAAAAAATAATCGATCTACCTTATTATGTCCCAGCCTAGAGGTAATACAAGAGAAATTAACTATCCCAAGAAGCAAACATACCCTCCACTGGCCTGTCATCCTTAGAATTGATAATCAAAGAATCAACCTGTGTTGATGAAGGCGAGGTCAATGACTCAGAAGGCTGATTCCTTTCAACTGGCTTTGATTTGTTTGAGGACCCTCTCCCATGCACATTGCTTGAAACTCCAGGGGTTTCATTTTCACTCTTTAACATCTCAGAATCAATATCAGGGGACACATGTTTGTTTCCTTGAGCATGATTTGGTTCAGCAACTTTCTGCTGGCTCCCTACTTCATGTTTAACAGTACCTATAGCAGTAAGGAGGCAGGAGAGAGATGGTGCCAGTACAGGATCTGAAGCAGATGCATAAACACCAGACATTGGAGTAGCAGGTACAAGGGGGGGATCAAGTTTTGATGACAATTTCTCTTGGTCAACTCTAACAACAGAGACAAATGTAGGATTTGCCCCTGAGGTAAGTTGTTCGGCAACAACTGGCTGGACTTGGGTAGTCCCAACCTTGACTACATCAACAGCTGAACTAACAAGATTTCCATGACAAGTACCTGCTCCAGATGACTGTGGTCCGTGACATTCACCGGAGCTCCCATTTGTCAAAGCTGACACACTATTAGATACAGCACCTTGAGATCTGCAAACAAAAGCATTTTTTAAGTCCCAAATAAGATTACCCATATTTCTTAAGGAGCATAAAAATACACCGGAATCAAGGACAATTGTTCACACAGATAGTGAAAACCACATATTGGTATACAAGAGATACTATATGATTACTTTGTGACACGAGGTACTGCATTATTTTTTGCTTTATGTGGAGCTGGCAATGAGGGCATAGAGCTCCTCTCTGCTATGGGATTAACGCCATTTTCCTTTTTAGCAGCAGCATTTCGCCCACCAGCATCTGAAAGGTCAGTGTAAATGAAATTTTAGATACGTGAAAGACAACCATCCTAGGTAGATATTCATATATAGAAAAGAACGTTAACTGTGTGAGCTAACCAACATATGCATAAAAATAAAAGGGGAAGGAATGGTGTTCATGGTAAATACATTCAACGGAAACAATCTTAACAAGAGAAAACAAATTAGATAAGAATTTTATTAGTTTATATTTTAAACCTTATAGCAACTACCCTAGGCAGATTTTACCACAACCAGCATCATTGTGATAATATTCAAAGTTGGAGCTTTCAAGGTTCTCTAACTACCCTACAACTCTCCATCCCATCAACCAAAGAACAATCAAGATGATAGAGAGTATCCACAGGAAACATAAGGATGTTGTTCTCAAGTTTAAGTTACAGCATAAGGACTTCTTAAAAAATATGTATTTAACTCAAGAAAAAGTTAAATTCAGAGAGAGAAAAACTAATATAAAATTTTAGCAAAACATAGAGATTTACCAAAAGAGTTATAATTCGAAGAATAGTTCCCTCGACCACCCCTAGCCCCCCTTCCCGGCATGCTTTGTACATTACTCTGCAACAACAAAAGAACAAAGACCCAGTTTACAGTGACAGATATTAGTACTTGAAAGTTTAAAAAAATATGATTGCTGATTTCTTAAAAATTTCAAAAGCTCAGACAATGACAGCAGAAAAAGTTTGTTCTTCAAATTGGTGGATATAAGAAATTTTCAAAACATTACATGAGGAACAAACTCCTTTCAGAAAAAATTATTATGAGGAACAAAAAAAAAACCATCACCCAAACTCAAAATTACCTTTATGTATGTTGTCCACAATCCAAAAATTAATCAGATTGCACAGAATCCTTCTCAGATTGCATTTTATCATTTTGATGCAAAAAGGGAAACCTCTAAACCATTTAATACTTTTTTAAAGAATAACAGCTTCAAACTTGCATTATTAACAAACCTTTTAAAGCACTAAATAGATATACCTCTTTTTTCCTATCGCGTTTCCTTCTCACCTCATGGAAAGTATCTGCAATCAAGGTAATGAACTAGTTATGCTTCCAAGAAAAAGAAAAAGAGAAAGAAAATAATTCCAGACTTTTTTGGTTAAAAAGTTCCAAATTTTTACACTGATATAGCATATATTCTGGCCACACAATCAACTTACACACCATCCAGAACCATGATAGATTGACCTCATCAACTGAAAACTATACAAGGAAAAACTAATTAAAGATAATCTATATATAATTCAATCAGATTGCAAGCAAAAATGCAATCCTCGGTTTTCATTACAAACAACAACACGAAAATCCACAGATCAACAACATTCCACGAGCTCCAGAGGGTTAACTGATAAACTTTAAACAAGCATAGCATCAAAGCTATTTAGTTTTATGACCCAATGCAGATAGACCTTCGTGGCGTATCCTTTTTCCGCATTTCTGCATCTTTCCGGCAAAACCTATCAATTGCATTCAAGGGCAATGCAGCAAGTTTGCTAAGCCTGATCAATGTTTTAAAAACAGAGCAGCAAAAGTACCACCCATTTATTGTTTCCTCAGCAAACCAAAAAAATCTTTTCTCGAAGAAGACAAACAAAAACTAAAGAGAAATGGAATAGAAGAGATGATTATTTTGATTACCAATGAATCAAATAACACGCACAGAATGCCGAAAACCACTCCTTTTTTTTTCCTTTCGTGTCCCTCGCCAACCAATCATCATCACCGATACACCAAATCCCACGTAAACAAGCAGATCATGAAACAATGATGCAACGCAAACACACCATTAAACCACAAAGCAATTTGAAAGACCAAAAAGCAAAGAACATAACCTCGCCATAAAACCCTAACGGAGCCATCAAATGAACATAAACATAGGGAAAATACACATAACCAAGAATATCCAGTACAACATGCAACCAACATAATCAACCTAATATGAAATAAGTAGATATAACATATGTATTTGTATACCGAGATACAAGAGCTTTTGGGCGGTCTCGTTGGGATCAAAGGAGCACTCCTTAAGCACGGCATAGATATCCTCGTCGCTGTGTTGCTTCCCTGTTATCTCCCTTATGTTTTGTAAGGTTTTCCTCACACCGTTCGGGATCGAAACCCTAGGGCCACCGCCGCTGCTACTCATGTTGAAGAGAGAAAGAAGAAGGAAGAGCGAGCGAGAGAGAGAGACAGAGAGAGAGAGAGAGAGAGAGAGAAAGAGAGAGTGAGTGACGCTTTAGAGAGATGAAGAATTAAATAGTCTTGTGCCCAAATATTTTTGAACAGGCATTTACATGATTTATACCGTTAGATTTTACTAACAAAATCTAAGCCGTCGAATTAATCTTAAAGTTACCATCAAATTTTATTTAAAAATATTGACCATTTAAACAATACAAATTTTTCATTCAACCAATAACTTCCTCCCTTATAGTAATAATCTAGCTAAGAATGCTCTTAGTTGCATGAGCAAAAGTAGTAAACTTTCTAATTCAAGATTTCAAAGTTTGAGCAATGGCACGAATGTTCGTTATTTCGTTGGTCATCTGAAATATTTATATGATCTCATTAATTTTTTTAAAACGTATAAATATTTTGTATATGAATTTACATTCCGTTATTAATAATATTTTTTATACATTGTATTTCAAACAAATAATTTTAACAATGGTATGCTCTATCTCATCTTTAAATTTAAATCTTACCATAAGTTATGAATAATTTTAAATAAATTGAAAAATCATACAAATATTAATTAATTTAAATAAATAAACTAACAAAAATTAAGTAAATCATATAATTATTACTAATTAACTCCATAAATGCATGTTATTACAAATTGATTGCATCAAATTTTATGTACTTGTAAAAATTTAATGATTGTATCATTGATGTAATATTTTTCTAAACTTTTAACTTTAAATACGATGTATAAATTTAAAAAATCTTTAGAGTGAATTTAATCATACCGATAAAGTTTAAACTATTTGTTTATGATTATTAATTTTTATTTTTATATCATCTACGAATTTTAAAACTTCAAATAAATTGAACTATAAATTAACTTATGAATTAACATTTACTTACTCAATAATTAAAAATTTAAAAATATTTTCATTAAATTTGTTCATAATTAAAATATGGTTTTGATAACTTAATTTGACATGTGAACTGAAAGCAAATATATTATTTTATAGTGACAAAAATATTTGTCATCAATTTTTATATATTGATTTTTTCGTAATTTTGAAAAAATATTTATTTATATTTAATTGATTGAATATGTGAAATAAGTATTAAGAATATTCATAAATTTGTGCAAACTATAAGATTATAATGTAACGACCCCGGAAAATATTAAAAAAGAAATGAGTATTTAAATATATCGAATGCGGAAGCGAGATCAAAATTTCAGTTAACATCCCTTACACGGAAAAAAACCAAAAAAAAACGTACTTAAAATATAAAAGGTTAAACTAACTAAGAAAGAAAACTCGAAAATAAACTATGCGTATGACTACAGAGTCTCTAGGCATCCCCTTCGTCGTCCTCCTGCGGAACGGGCTCGGGAACCATGTCTTCCTGATCTGAAATGGTTAATTAAGGAGTGAGCTACACTAGCCCAGTAAGAACATCACGATATCTCACCGTCACGGAGATAAAGGTGGGTAGAAAACTACAAAAAGACCAATGGAGCATAATTTACAATAAACTCGTTTATTAACATGAAAACCTTTACCATCCACTTACCTCGGTGGAATTTATGAAAACAATATAAGAAAAATAATAACATTATCACAATCATGGAATAATATAAGCTGTAAAACATAGCACTTATCACGCCTTTTATAATTCAATCATTATACAACATATCCTTTTCTCATTTACCAGCCTACTAGTATCCGTGGGGGTCCATAGGGGTTCCGCTACCCGTTAACCTTTAACATTCATAATCAGTTTCCAGGACCGTCCCCATACCCCGTCCGGTATGGGCGCCAAAACCATAAACCTCAATACCCCGTCCGGTATGAGGGTGAAACGGGCCGTCCCCATACCCCGTCCGGTATGGGCGCCAAAACCATAAACCTCAATACCCCGTCCGGTATGAGGGTGAAACGGGCCGTCCCCATACCCCGTCCGGTATGGGCGCCAAAACCATAAGATCTCCATGCCCCGTCCGGCATGTGAGACCACAATCCCGGTAGGGTTCCCTACGGACCCGGTCCGTCCACCATCTCCCAGGATATCTAGTCAGGCTGTCCCCATCATACAATTATCAGTCTATACAATGTTTCATTTCCCTTTTTCCTCAATAAGCATCATTAATTCACATACAAACAAGCAAATCGTAATTCATGCCGAACAGACAACATACAGTATCAGTTCTTCAGTCATTCAACCCATAATTAATAAAACAGTAATATATGCATTCGAAATTATAAAATGAACACATCAAATCCCATAATGCATTTAAAGCTGTAAAACAGTGTAAAACATGCCAAACAACAGTAAATCATTAATCACACTAGACTCGGGCTCCATTAGCAACCTTAAGCAATTTCACACATGCGTTAATTCAAGAAATACCGTTTTATCATTTTGAACTTTAATACCGTGATAGGAAATAGGGTGAGGGGTCCTTACTTGTTTTCGGGATCCGAATACGATTCACAGTGCGCCTGCAGGCTGTCCCTAATTTTCCCTGAATTTTTCCCGGGGAACTGAAACACGCTAACAGTACCTGCACGTGTTCCAAAAAAAAATCCAAATTAGGCCCAGGGCCTCTTTCGGCCCAAATCGCAACTCCGGCACGGCGGCTCCGCCGTGCTCCGGCGACGGCGCCGCCGCTGGCGGCGGCGAGTCGCCTCGGGTTGGCTGTTTTCGGCCGTTTTCGGCCGAATTCGGCCACGCTCGCATTGGTCCTTGTCAGAAAACAACCTTAGGGCCCTCGGGGGGCCAAAAAATCACGGAAAAACGGAGCTTACCGGCGGCGGCGCTCTCGGGTGCAGCGGCTCTCCGGCGAGGTTCGTGTTTTGGTGATTCGGCTCCGGTCAACCTGTAGAAAAAAGAATGGTGATCACGGTGATATAAAAATTGCATCGAACGGAGGCCGGGAAGGGCCTCGTCGGAGGCAAAAACCGAGAGCGGGCGCGGCGGCGCCGCTGGGCTTCGGCCGCGTATTCCGGCCGTTTGGCCGGGATTTCGGCTTCGATTTGGCCATAGGAGGAATCAGTGGGGAAAAACGAGTCGGGGGTATGAAATTTACCTCGATCGGCGGTCGGAAATTTCCCCGGTGCGGCGGCGAGTGGCGGCGGGTGGCGGCGGTCGGCCTCTGGTTCGTCTTCTCCGGCGAGCGGCTGGCGGCTAGGGTTTGTGGTCTGGTGTGGGGGTTCTATTTATAACCCCTTGCCTTTTGATCACAGCCGTTCATTTCGTTTTAATCTGGGCCGTTCGTTTTTGATTGAATCTGGGCCGTCCGTGCGTTTGAATCTGGGCCGTCCGATCGCACGATTGATCTGGGCCGTCGGATCGCACCCACGCGGATCGCCAACGTGGCTCCTTTTGGAGTGACGCGATCTTGCCACGTGGCAGGCCCCGGTTGGCCGGGACTGCTGACCGGGCCTGCTGACGTGGCTGCTGACGTGGCCCCCCCTTTTTTTTTTTTTTGTTTTTTCTTTCCTCCTCCTTTCCGGGCGCTACATATAATTTATGTATTAAGTTTAAATAATAAAATAAAATTTTATCAGATTAATTCTAAGTGTAAATGTTTTAAATTTGTTGTTGTTGGCTATATGCAGACTCGATCATACCAAAAAAATTGTTTTATTAGTGTGTATTTCTAATATTAGTTTATGCAATATTTTTTTAGTAATTTTGATAATTTTTTCTTATATTTAAAAAAGTTAATATAAAAATATTTATTTTTTTATTTTAAAATATTAACATATTTTATTTTTAAATTTAATTATAATTTTAAAAATAAAAGCACACACTTCTATTTTTTTATTTTAATTCAATTTAAAAGTTTTATTTTTATTATCAATTTAATTCAGTTTAATTTAAATCGAATTAATACTCTTATAAACTATATGTTCTTGTAAACTAAATTAACTTTCACCATATTATATATGTGTGTACATAATGCACGTGTATTTATTAATATTTCTATTGTCAAAATATTTTTTAAAAAAACATATATCTATCCGTGCACTAAGTAAATGTTAAGTGATAAATATTTATAATTTTGGAGTGTCTACATGTTTATATATTATGTGTGTTTTTTTTTTTAAGAAACATCATGTGTTTTAATATTAAATAATAGAAATACAAAATGTTTCCACTACCATCCTAGCAAAATTAAATTAAAAAAAAAATAGATGAACAAAACTTTAAAAAATATATATCCAGCCGAAATTTTTTTTTTAAAAAAATGAATTAGGAACGAAATTGAAAATAATTCTAAAAAAATGGGCGAAAGTATGAATGCGAGAGATATTTTTGAAAGAAAATTTAAAAACAATGGGGCAAAATCGTAAAAAAAAAGTTTAGCCACGTGGGACGGCTCGGTCAACAGCTATGGCGAATCAGTACAGGTCGCGTGGCGAGCACGCTGACATGGGCTCCATGCAGGAGGTCACGTGGGCGATCCAACGGTTCAGATCGCATCTGTAACACCCACTAAAACTTTTTTTTCATTTTTTATTAATAAATATAATTATTTATTTATTTATTTATTTTATTTTATTTTAATAAAAAATGGAGTAAAATTTATTAAGAATTAAATTAAAAACAATTCTGAAAAAAAAGAGGTGAAAAATTGAGTTTGGGGGGTATTTTTAAAAGAAAAATCAGAAATCGGGGATCAAAACGCAATTTAAAAAAAATTTACCACGTCAGACGCCCGGTCAACAGCCTCGACCAACCAGGACGCGCTAAGTGGCAGAGGCGCTGACGCAGGAGGCCACGCGGAGGGAGCCACGTGCACACGATCGAACGGCTGAGGTCTGTTCCCATGCCACGGACGGCCCAGAGTGAATTGCGATGAACGACTCAGATTGGATCACAATGAACGGTCCAGATTCACTCCCTATTTAATCGCGATCAGATGATTCAGATCAAATGCGATAGATGATCCATATCAAAAGTAGATGGGTATAAATAACCTCATCTGTACCCAAACCCTAACCATAATCACTAGAACCCCTCGCCAGAGAAGACAACCCAGCCAACGGGGAGCCGACCGCCGCCACCCGTCGCTGCACCGAAACCCTTTCTGACCGCCAAAAAAGGTAAAACAAAAATTTTTTTGCACGAAATTCAATTTTAAGCCCACCCATGGCCAAATCGGAGTGAAAGAACTGGCAAATTGGCTGGAAAACATCGACGAAGCCCAGCGATACCATCGTGGGAAATTTCACATACCGACTCCGATGAGGCCCTTCCTGATTCCCATTTTGCGTAATTTTTTCACTGTTATGATCACCGTTTTTTTCTTTACAGGTTGATCGAAGCGAAATACCCAACTGCAACGTGAGCCGGATGAGCTGTCGCACCAAAGAGCCCCAACATCAGTGAGTTTTGATTTTTCATATTTTTTCGGCCCACCGAGGTCCATTAGCGTGTGTGCTCGTAGAAATCGATGCAAAATCGACCGAATTCGGCCAAAAATGGCCTACCTGAGCAGATCGCCGACGCAGGCAGCGGCGCAGTCACCGTGCCAGATTTTCAAAATTGGCCAAGCAGGCCCTGTGACTGATTTTGGATTTATTTATAACATTTTTAGGCACTATAAGCGCGTTTCAATTTCTAGAGAAAAATTCAGGAAACCTAGAGACCTCTTATAGGCGCAGTAAAACGTTTAGCTTTTCAATGTCAAATCGAGTAAGAACCCCTCACCCTATTCCCTATCATAGAATTGAAGTTTAAATAAATAATAATGCGGTATTTTGTACAAATTAAATAGATGTGCATAACTAATTACGGATTACTAATAGAGCTCGAACTAGACATTGTTCTCTGTTGATTTATTTTACAGTCTAAAAGCATAATAGTATATGATTTATCTATTTTATGGTTTAAATGCATGTATTGCTGTCTTACCTGACCACTGTTTGATTTAGGATTTGAGAGATGATTGCATTACCGGATGCATGTTTATTTATTTGTGTGATTATGTTTGATTTGGTAATATAGACTAAAGAAAAACAAAAAAAGATGTGTGATAAAAAAAACAGATAGAATGACAGCCTTACTAGATATCTTAGGAGATGGCAGACGAACCGGGTATATAGGAAACCCTACCGTGAACGTTGTCTCATACCGGACGGGGTATGGAGACTTGATAATTTGGTGCTAATACCGGATGGGATATGGGGATAGCCCGCTTCACCCTCATACGGGACGAGGTATTGAGATTTAATGTCATGACATTCATATCGGACGGGGTATGGAGACGACTCTGTAATTGAGATTGTTAAGGAAAAGGGTTTACGTGTAGAGGAGGCATCCTTATGAACCCCCATGGATACTAGTAGGCTGGTGAAATGAGAAACGGTTATGATTTAATTTATTGTTAATGGATATGAATTTATGATATGTTCTATATTGTTGGATATTCATGAAGTTGTTATCTGTATGGTATTATTGTCTCTATGGATTGTTTTCATAAATTCCACTACAGTAAGTGAACGGTAAATGGTTTTGTGATTTATAAACGAATTTATTAAATTTAGTGCTCCATTAGTTATTTTAATTTTATACAAACATTTACTTCTGTGCTGGTGATATAGTGTAATATCCTTACTTGGCTAGTGTAGCTCATCCTTTATTTAACTATTTCAAATCAAGAGGACCTGGTTCTAGAGCCCGATTCGCAAGAAGATTACGAATAGATGCTAGATACTTTATATTTTCTATTATTTTTCTTATTTCTCGTATTTCTTTCAGAGAATTCATTCTGTAATGTTGTTCAGTACTTTTAAGTTATTGTACAAGGGATGTAAACCTTAACATTTTATTTCGTTTTCACACTTAAATTATTATATATTTCATTTTGGATTTCCAGGGTCGCTACAGTTGGTATCAGAGTCGTGTTCATCGGACCCATTGCTTACACAATAATACTTAGGGAAACACCAAATCAATGAATTATCACTTAACATTTTATTATGAAATGCAGGTACAGAGAGATGAGGAGAGGAAAACCCCCACTAAACCGAGCAGCCCGGGATGGTTCGCTTTGGGAAGATGTTGATCGGAAATTTGAGATGCTGAAGAGACTCATTGCTACTCAACAGGGCTAAAAGGAGAGGAAGGAGCTACCTGACCCTCTCCCGCTGCTACAAGTTAAGCCACCCCTGCAGCGAAAGGATCCTGAGCCACCTCGGTACGACCCTGCTCATCCACAGTACCACCCGGCACTACCGCAGTATGATCGGTGCCCCAATCATAGTACTACCTGGCATCGGCACAATACAATCCAGTACCCCCACCGTATCAGTAAGTACCACCATAGGGCCCCCCAGTCTATCCTCGGCCTGGCTCAGTCCCTCTTCCGCGGGACCCAATTTCTCTCATTATTGACCCAGGCTACATAGAGAGGTACAAGAGACTAAACTCATCTACTTTTACAGGGGATCATCTTTTGAAGATGCTGAGTACTCGTTGGTAGAGACAGATAAGACCTTTAAGACCCTATAGGTGACTCCCGAACAGAAGGTCACCCTTGCTACTTACATGCTAGTGGAAGAAGCAAACTGCTGGTGGGAACTCAAACAGACCACCTTGCCTGTTCCAGTTAATTGGGAACAGTTCCTATCAGCCTTTCATGCAGAGTACCTCCTATAACATCTCCGACATCTGAAGGAGATGGAGTTTGTCAAGTTAGTCTAAGGGAACATGGCTGTATCAGAATATGCTCACAAGTTCCTAGAATTGGACCGATACTCCCCTGAGACGTTGTTGGATGAAGGAAAGAATGCTAGGAGGTTCGAATGGGGCCTCCGCCTAGAGATTAGACAGCATTTGTTTGTGCTGGAGGTCAGGACTTATTCGACCGTTCTGGCAAAGATATAGCTAGTGGATAGGTGCTTTCGCACCCTCTCTCAGGGAGTAGGGAACCTCATACCCTTAACTCTACCCCGCAGACTCGCACCTATTACGCTTATTCAACAGAACAAGAGGCCTAGGTTAGTGATCCAGGCTCTAGTGGCAGGATGCGGTAAGATATGTCAGCATTGTGGCAGGGATCATGGGGACCGACCTTGCTACTGCATCAACTATACATGTCGCATATGTGGTAGTGCCCAACATTATGCGAGGGAATACCCAAGGAACCAAAATCAGGGCAAACCTTTTATCCATGATAGAGCTTACAATCTCACCCAACAGGATGCTGAAGCCAACCCGGACATGGTACAAGATATGTACACTATCTGTAACTATCTTGCTCATGTTTTAATTGATACTGATGCATCGCATTCATTTGTTTCACATGTTTTTGCATCAAAATTTAATGTATTACTTGATAAACTTGATTATATATTGTTTGTATCTATTGCTGGGAGTATGAAACTATTGGGAGAAGTTGTCTACATGGCTTGTGTGGTAGACATAGCAGATAAAAAATTGAATGTAGACCTAATAAAATTAGACACAGTGGATTTTAATGTAATTTTATGAATGAATTGGCTAGCAACGTATCACGCCACTATAGATTGTTTTAGCAAGAAGGTTGTATTCAATCCTCTTAATAAGGAGCCATTTATAAATTAATAAATTCATTTAGCACTTATTCCTTCATGGTAAATTTTCTTATTCGTCGAGTACTTTAACTCTACTATTTTCTCTAACTAGGCAAACCCAAGAAAGAGAATTTTATTCAAGAGATTCCGGTAGTCAGAGACTTTTCAGATGTATTTTTGAATGAACTATCCGGACTATCAGTGGATAGGGAAGTCGAATTCATCATAGACCTCCAGCTAGGCGCCCAGCCTATTTCGGTTGCTCCTTACCGCATGAGCCGTGTTGGGATAGAGGAACTGAAGAAATAGATCACTAAATTGCAGAACAGTGGTTTTATCAAACATAGTGTGTCCCCTTGGGGTGCTGGAGTCACTTTTGCCATAAAGGGAGATGGGACATTGAGGTTATGTACTAATTACAGAGTTTTGAACAGAACCACAATCAAGAACAAGTATCTTCTTCCCAGGATTGATGATCTCTTCGATCAGTTACAGGGTTTGCAGGTCTTCTCCAAAATAGACCTGCATTCAGGTTACCATTAGGTAAAAATCATACACGTCTTGAAGACTTGGCACCATTATTTATATAGAGAGAACTTTCAGATCTATACTAATCACAAGAGTTTGAAACACATATTCACTCAAAAAGATCTCAACATGCGTCAGATAAGGTGGATAGAACTTCTTAAGAACTATGATTACGATATCTTGTATCACCCAGGTAAGGGCAACGTGGTAGCCGATGCACTCAGCAGAAAAAGTGCAGGTACAGTAGCCCATTTGATGGTTTCAGAATGGAGACAGATTGGGGCCACACAACAGGTACGGCTTTAGGACTTGAGGAGAGTCATATGTTTGGGTCATTTGACTATTTAACCTAAGTTAATCCAGAGAATAAGGAAAACTCAGTCCCCCGATTCCGCTCTAGTAACATTCAAGAAAGATGCAGAACAAGGAGTTAGCACAGAATTTCGAGTCTCCGCCGATGGGTTGCTCAGATTCCAGGACATGGTATGTATTCTAGGTGGCAGTGAATTAAAGAGGGACATCAAGATAGACGCCCATAGCTTAAAGTTTATCATGCATCCCGGAAGCACTAAAATGTACCAAAGTATGCGACCCCGATTTTGATAGAACGGGATGAAAAGAGATATAGCTGACTTTGTTTATAAGTGTTTGGTATGTCAACAGGTCAAGGCAGAGCATCAACGCCCAAGCGAGCTACTTCAACCATTACCGATCCCAGAATAGAAGTGGGAATATATCACCATGGACTTCGTGAGATGATTACCTAAGGCACGCTCAGAGCATGATGTCATCTGGGTAATTGTTGACCGGCTTACCAAGTCTTTCCACTTCTTGGCCATTAGGATAACCGATCCCTTGGACAAGTTAGCAAGAATATATATCTAAAAATAGTCAGATTGCATGAAGTGCCAGTGATAGTAGTGTCCGACAAGGACCCTAGGTTCACTTTTCAGTTTTGAAATAGCTTTCAGCAAGCTATGGGAACGAAGATATCCCTCAGTATTGCATTCCACCCTCGGACCGATGGACAGTCAGAAAGGACAATTCGTACACTTGAGGATATGCTCCGAGCTTATATCCTTGACTCCAGGAGCTATTGGGATGACTATTTACCCCTGATAGAGTTCGCCTACAAAAACATCTACCAAGTGAATATTGGCATGGTTCTGTTTGAGACGTTATATGGGCGCTCATACAGATCGCCGATTTGTTGGAAAGAAGTGGGTAATAGAAAACTATTCGGTCCAGATCTGGTAGAGGAGACTACAACAACAGCTACCAAGCAAGTATTGACATGGCTCAATATGAGATGTTATATGGGCGCCCATTCAGATCGTCGATTTGTTGGGAGGAAGTGGGTGATAGAAAACTATTCTGCCTAGATCTGATAGATGAGACTACATCCAAAATAGTTAACAAAAAGAAGAACATTCAGACGGCTCAAAGCAGACAGACGAATTATGCAGACACTCGGAAGAGAGATTTAGAATTTGAGAAATACGATCGGGTGTTCCTTAAGGTCACTCCTTTCAAGATAATCAATAGGTTTGGCAGGAAAGGGAAACTGAACCTCCGATTTATTGGACCATTTGAAGTCTTAGACATAATTGGTACTGTTGCCTACAAACTAGTACTACCTCTACAACTTTTAAAGGTCCACAATGCGTTTCATGTGTCCATGTTATAAAAGTACAACTTGAACCCCTCTCATGTCTTGGCCCACGAGCCTTTTCCACTCCAGGAGGATCTATCCTACAAGGAAGTACCAGTTGGCATTGTGGACCGAAAGAGTATATTATTCCGCAATCAGAAAATTTTATTTGTAAATGTCATATGGATGAACCACACACCGAGGGAAGCTACATGGGAGCTAGAATTAGACTTTAGAGTTCAGCGTCCCCAACTGTTCGATTGAAAGTGAAAAACAAATTTGAGGGATCAAATTTCTTTTGAGGGGGGAGAATTGTAACACCCACCAAACCTTTTTAAAAATTTTTTTTTATTAATAAATATAATTATTTATTTATTTATTTATTTTATTTTAATGAAAAAAAATTGAGTAAAATTTATTAAGGATTTTGGGAAAAAGTGGTGAAAAATTGGATTCGGGGGTATTTTTGAAAGAAAAATCAGAAATTAGGGGTTAAAACGTAATTTAAAAGAAATTTGACACGTCAGACATCCGGTCAGCAACCCCAAGCAACCAAGACGTGCCAAGTGGCAGAGGCATTAATGCGGGAGGCCACGCGGGGGGAGCCACGTGGGCAATATGCGTGCGCACGATCGAACGACTGAGGTCTGTTCCCTCGCGCACGGACAACCTAGAGTGAATCGCGATAGACGGTCCAGATTAGATCGTGATGAACGGTCCAGATTCACTCCCTATTTAATCACGATCAGACGGTCCATATCAAACATGATGGACAGTGTAGCGCCCGGACCGAGGAGAGAAGAAAAAAAAAAGCCACGTCGGCAGCCACGTCAGCAGTCCTGGCCAACCGGGGCCTGCCACGTGGCAAGACCACGTCGCTCCTGAACGGGCCACGTTGGCGATCCGCGTGAGCGCGATCGGATGGCCCAGATCAATCGCGCGATCGGACGGCCCAGATTTAATCGCACGGACGGCCCAGATTTAATAAAAAACGGACGGCCCATATTAAAACAGAATGGACGGCTGAGATCAAAGGGCAAGGGGTTATAAATAGAACCCCCACACCAGACCACAAACCCTAGCCGCCTGCCGCTCGCCGGAGAAGACGAACCAGAAGCCGACCGCCGCCACCCGCCGCCGCATCGGGGAAATTTCCGACCGCCGATCGAGGTAAATTTCATACCCCCGACTCGTTTTTCCACGCTGATTCCTCCTATGGCCAAATCGAAGCCAAAATCCTGGCCAAACGGCCGGAATACGCGGCCGAAGACCAGCGGCGCCGCCGCGCCCCCCTCTCGGTTTTTGCCTCCGACGAGGCCCTTCCCGGCCTCCGTTTGATGCAATTTTTATATCACCGTGATCACCATTCTTTTCTCTACAGGTTGACTGGAGCCGAATCACCAAAAGACGAACCTCGCCGGAGAGCCGCCGCACCCGAGAGCGCCGCCGCCGGTAAGCTCCGTTTTTCCGTATTTTTTGGCCCCCCGAGGGCCTTAGGGTTGTTTTCTCACAGGGACCGATGCGAGTGTGGCCGAAAACAGCCAACCCGAGGCGACTCGCCGCCGCCAGCGGCGGCACCGTCGCCGAAGCACGGCGGAGCCGCCGTGCCGGAGTTGCGATTTGGGCCGAAAGAGGCCCTGGGCCTAATTTGGGTTTTTTTTTGGAACACGTGCAGGTACCGTTAGTGTGTTTCAGTTCCCCGGGAAAAATTCAGGGAAAATTAGGGACGGCCTGTAGGCGCACTGTGAATCGTATTCGGATCCCGAAAACAAGTAATGACTCCTCACCCTATTTCCTATCACGGTATTAAAGTTCAAAATGATAAAACGGTATTTCTTGAATTAACGCATGTGTGAAATTGCTTAAGGTTGCTAATGGAGCCCGAGTCTAGTGTGATTTATGATTTACTGTTATTTGGCCTGTTTTACAGCTTTAGATGCATTATGAGGTTTGATGTGTTCATTTTATAGTTTCGAGTGCATATATTACTGTTTTATTTATTTATGGGTTGAAAGACTGAAGAACTGATACTGTATGTTGTCTGTTTGGCATGAATTACGATTTGCTTTCTTAAATGTGAATTGATGATGCTTATTGAGGAAAAAGGAAAATGAAAGATTGTGTAGACTGATAATTGTATGATGGGGTTAGCCTGACTAGATATCCTGGGAGATGGTGGACGGACCGGGTCCGTAGGGAACCCTACCGGGATTGTGGTCTCACATGCCGGACGGGGTATGGAGATTTTATGGTTTTGGCGCCCATACCGGACGGGGTATGGGGACGGCCCGTTTCACCCTTATACCGGACGGGGTATTGAGGTTTATGGTTTTGGCGCCCATACCGGACGGGGTATGGGGACGGCCCGTTTCACCCTCATACCGGACGGGGTATTGAGCTTTATGGTTTTGGCGCCCATACCGGACGGGGTATGGGGACGGCCCTGGAAACTGATTATGAATGTTAAAGGTTAACGGGTAGCGGGACCCCTATGGACCCCCACGGATACTAGTAGGCTAGTAAATGAGAAAATGATATGTTGTATAATGATTGAATTACAAAATGCGTGATAAGTGCTATGTTTTACAGCTTATATTATTCTATGATTGTGATAATGTTATTGTTTTC
>NW_019014680.1:1177069-1188360 GCF_000150535.2 Carica papaya | reverse complement strand
ATTTTATTTTTTTTTTATTTTTTTCTATTAATTATTCTATTCCATGTCTAATTATTATCCGATATATATTGAATTAATTATTATCAAATTTTTAAATAGTATTATTTGTATTAAATCAAAATATTACTTAATAGTCTAGTAAAAAGTATTTTAGTTGTCACTTCAAAACTAACTATTTAAGATTAAAGTTAATATTTGTAGTCTTATATTAATTTTAATTTTAATTAATTGTCCATATAAGGAGGCCAAAGTGTAGTGAATTAATCTCATAAATAGTTGTTCCGTTACATTGCAAAATTATTTAATTAATATTTATTTTTTTGGACCTTAATTATTCAATATAATTAGGCACAATCTAAATTATTTTTCTCTCACCAATTAAAATAAAGACAAAATTCAAAAATAAGTGTACTATTTAAAATTATTCAAATCGATCATTATGCTATTTTTCCGTTGAAATATAATATATATTCTTAAATTTAGGTCGAATATGCTCTTACTATTGCTATTTAATTAATATTTATTTTTTTGGACCTTAATTATTCAATATAATTAGGCACAATCTAAGTTATTTTTCTCTCACTAATTAAAATAAAGACAAAATTCAAAAACATGTGTACTATTTAAAATTGTTCAATTTTATCATTATACTATTTTTCCGTTGAAATATAACATATATTCTTAAATTTATATCGTATATGCTCTTACTATTAACAAAGTATGTAGCACCACTAGAGATATGTTCATATGGCAAACAATGTGTCCATATACATGTCAAAACACGTGACTTTCTTATTTCTTTCTTCTCCCCGACGTGCATCCTAATCCTTTATTCTTCCGTTCGTATATTAATAATAATATTAAAGTCTGCATCTAATTTAGTTTTTTTATCATTAACTTATAAATAATGTTTCAAGCTTAAACTAAAATTTTTATTTTAGTACTCTAGTCCCCATTTTTGTTTTAATTTTTCATCTTTTTTGATCCAATTTGAAGTTCTAATATTTTAATTACTCTTTCTTTTCATAAAACGTATTATTTTTTTAGTTTTATTTTTCAAAATTTAAGCTTGTTATCTAGTCTGCAAAGTAAAAATCTAAATAAAATATTTAATATTATTGAACCTTAAATAAAAAAATTTAGACTTTTTAACCATGAAATCAATAACAGAAGCTTCAAAGTGGCAATAGTGGTAGGGTCACAATGATTGAATCAAATACTCTATCCAAGGACCACATAGCTCATAGGTCCAACAAGCTGAACCTAACAATTAGATTCATGCAACCTCGTTTGCTATAATTAGTGGCTCAATGAGGCAATTCGCAGATGTTATCTCTACCAATAGTATTAGTTTAATCGATTCATTGATAAAAAAAAAATAAAAAAGAATGATAAAGTATGATTTTGAAAGTTCGATAACAATAATTTTTTACACAGAGTCGATATCATCAAAGATGTCACCTCCTATAATTGACTTCTTGTTAAAAAATGTGGTAAAGTAAAACTAAAAACTCGTTTAAGAAAACAAAGTACGAATAACTTAGATGAATGAAACTTTCACTCTATACACACACACACACACTTAATGAGTGATGTAACAAATTAAATGATTTATAATATTGCTCTCTTTACGTGTAAGGTATCAATATATAACATATATTTATGTTAAATATTCAAATAGTTTATAACGTATATAACATTTTTTTTAATTACTGTAATATGTAATGAAGAATATGGATGCAAAAAAGACAAAAAAAAAGAGAAAATGTGTAAAAAAGTCATGTAAATATATCATATGTTATGAGAAAATTATTTTAATTATGCTATACATATTATTAGTAGTAATTATTTATTTAGATAAACTTTAAAATATCAATTTTTTAGAGATTAATTTAAAAATTTATTTTTAACTTTATCAATATACTGAAAATGTGGTTAATTGAAAATGTAATATATATATTTTTATATTTGTATTTGGTTATAGTAATAAAAAACCAGTCTCATGTAACTTATCTTATTGTTTTTGAAGTTCATGAACTATTTGATATTGTGTTACCAATAACATAATATTTAATATGAAATCTAGTGAATAATATATCAAAGAAATATATTTCTTTTAAAAAATTAAAATAAAAATACATTTTATTTATCTATATAATTCATAATTATGAAATTTAGTAATAAAAAAATAAATAATTATAGTAAGAAAATTATCAGTAATAATCAAATTCATAGATTAAAAAGTTAAAAAAAATTAAAGACTTAATATTTATATCTAAATAATAAAAATAACCATAAATATTGACACAGTCAATTTATCTAAGTTAAAATATAATATAAAATTAAAATCAACATTGTTTTGTACAATTTGGCATGTCCATATTTGCTATCTTGAAAGTCCAATTAATTTATGGTTTGGTTAGAAAAGAAAAATAAAAATTTAATATAAATAATAATAAAATTAATCAAATTAATGGAAATAAAAAATAAAAATATTTAATACAACATAATATAAAAAAATATATTTAGTTTATGGGCCGAGACGTGATGGCCCAAGCCCAAAGCCCGACATAAAGTCGGCTGGTCACGGATATCCATTTATTTCCTAATTGGTGGCAAACTGGTAATTTCCTAAACAACCTCATCCATTATATTCGCCAGTCGCCTTCCTTTCGAAACCCTAGCTCTTCCTTTCACCCTTCCTCTCTCGTATTCTCTCAAATTCCTCTCAAACCATAGTTTCTGTTCCTCTATACTTTCATTAGCTTTCTCAGGAAAATCTCGAGCGAAGCAGAAGCTCCAGTAAAAGAAGCGAACAGGCGGTATGGGCTCCAAATCGAAGAATGAAAACCCTCATTCTGGAGATGGCGCTAGCCCCGGGTTCGTTTCTTTGTATATCTCGTTTGACTTTTGATGGAAATTTAAGGGGGCGGGAAAAGTTGGATCTTTAGGTTTTATAGCTCAACTCGTGTTGTTTGTCGTTTTTGTTGTTACATCTTCCTCCCTCCCTCCCTCCCTCCCTCCCCTCGTTTGGCAAGGTGTATGTTTGTGTGTTCTAATATGTTTTGCTAAAATGGTTTTGCTATCTTCTGTTTATTTTTTTTGCAGTAAGATTTTTATTGGAGGGTTGGCAAAGGATACCTCATATGGTAAGTTCTTATTTACTTTTTTTTTAATCCAATTTTGTGGTACCTTTTTATGTACTTTTCGTCTTATACGTTGAAGGATTGTCATAGGAATATCAAAGTTCAGTTATGAACAGATTTTTAGTCTGTACATTTCCGCGGAGGATCGATTGAGAGTACTTACATTCTATGGCTTATGCTGGTAGCTAATATACATGTTAATGTTAACTTGAGCTTTTTGTTTATTTAAATTTATTGTGTGCAGTTACATTTAATAAGCACTTCGGTAAGTATGGGGAGATAACGGATTCCGTGATTATGAAAGATCGATACACTGGACAGCCCAGAGGTTTTGGATTTATTACATACGCAGATCCATCCGTCGTAGATAAGGTTTTAGAGGATACCCATGTCATCAATGGGAAAGAGGTAATTATTTCTGCGATCTTGAGTTTGACTATCTACATATTTAACGAATAATCTGTCAACGCTGGGAACAGGAATGTGTTAAACTGTGACATCATGTATTTGTTGCTAATTGTAAAGAGCCTAAACTTTTTCAGCATAATTGAGATGGTAGATCAAATTGGAACTTTTCAGGAACTTAGCTTGTTCCTCTATCTTGGTCTCCGCACATGCCTTGTCATGTACTTAGAAGTTGAGAGAGCTTATAAGTTTATTCATTAGGGATAGGAAGCATTATTGTTAGACATGCAGTTGTTTTGTTTTATACTTGATGGTTTTGATCTTTTTTTTTCATAAGAGATTGGTTCTGATCTATGAATTTGATTAAATATTTTTGTTTTTTTATACTTAACTATTATGTATCACTGGAACCTGGAATCTTGGAGCAGGTTGAGATTAAAAGAACTATTCCAAAAGGTGCTAGTCAGTCCAAGGATTTCAAGACGAAGAAGATATTTGTTGGCGGTATACCTTCATCAGTTACTGAAGGTCTGTTGTTAAACAATACTATGCCTTTTTTCAAGAGAACATTAACTCCTGTAAATAGTTCAGAATATATTCTTATTAATTTATGTTTCCTATTGTTCAGAGGAATTCAGGAATTTCTTCTCCAAATATGGGGAAGTTGTGGAACACCAGATAATACGTGACCATGAAACAAACCGTTCGCGAGGTTTTGGTTTTATAATTTTTGACAGTGAAGAAGTTGTGGATGAAATGTTATCAAAGGGAAATATGATTGATATGTCGGGTACCCAGGTGAGCTTATTAAAATGGCGTCCAAGAAGTAATAGTGCCAACAGATTTAGATTTATGTTTGGGTTTGAAGATGGGATATTGCATTTCTTTAAGTTTAGTAGTATGCATGTAATTGACTGCCCATATAGTTGCTTACTAATCAGATGAACTTCTTTAGTGCCTTTTGTATCTAATATTAGGTGGAGGCTGTTACAGGTAGAGCTTCTCAGGAGAGGACTATCATTATAGTTTTCATGGAGCATAACCTAGGTTAACTAAGTTGCTTTGTTGTAGGTGGAGATCAAGAAAGCCGAACCAAAGAAATCCTCCAACCCACCACCTGCTTCTGCATATGGTAGCAACTCTAGGGCTCGTTCTTACAATGATGGCTATGGTGGATTTGGCGGACCCTATGGGGGCTTTGATGGAGGGTTTGGTCCAGGGCCTTATAGGACACCAGGAGGTCTTGGCAATAGGCTTGGCAGTGGTTATGGGTATGGCAGTGGTGGAAGCGAATTCAGTAGTGGTTATGGGGGATTTGGAGGCAGTAGCCTAGGAAGCTACCGAGGTGAATCTTCTATTGGTTATTCCGGTCGATTTGGACCATATAGCAGTGGGTTTGGTGGGGGTTATGGTGGCAGTGGCTTAGGTGGATATGGTCGAGGAGGGGAAGGTTATGGAGGTTATGGAAGTTCAGGCTATGGTGGTGGTTATGATTCTGGTCCAGGTGCTAGTTATGGCGGAGCAGGTGGGCTGTATGGAAGGGGCTATAGTGGCAATAGTCGGTATCATCCATATGCAAGATAGTGTGGAAGCATTTTGATGCAGTTCCATAACATTTCCATAGAAGTTCCAGACAGGTTCCTCTAGATTGTATCATGCACCGTTAGGCACTTCCTCACGAGAACTAGAAGTCTTCTATTATTAGCACGTGGGGAAGCTTTTCAAGATTGGAAGGGCTGTTATATTGTATTTGGTGGACACTAGAATTCTTCAAATTAGTGATTGGCTATCTCCTAGTTTGTTTTTCAATTTAGCTTGTTATGTAGACTATAGTACCTTGGCTGAAGTTTGTTGCTATCTTCTCTAGTTTGATCTAGATAGACATTTTAATGCTTTTAATTTATATTTAGTTTGTCATATGTACATTTTCGGCATGTGGGTCTATTGGTTTAGTTTGATGTAGAGGCAAATGATTTATGATTTAGTGTTACTTTATGAGTGCTTGTTACATAGGCAAATACTTTAGATTTAAAAATTAGAAGTAGGAAGTAATCTAGTTTGTGGAGGGAAAGCTTGGATGCTTATCCTAGTTTTGGTAAGAATTTTTTCACCTTGGCAAAACACTTACATCCCATTTGCATAGGGATAGATCATAAGTTTGCTTTTCTAAGGTTTGATTATCAAATAGTTTTGAAGTGTTGTGCTAGGGGTTAGCTTAGAGCGGTATTGCCCTCTAACCACCCCGATAAGCTTACTCTTGGCCTTTGAATACCTGATTAAGCAGAAGAGTCGTGGTTGTACTTGTTCCTCAAACTGTAACATTATGTCAGTGGTGATTGGATCTTATTGTCAACCATTCTTCAGGGCATATTGTTTTATGTGTTTTTTCTGTTGGATGGCTTCTGCTGTGACAGAAGTTTGCATGAAGCATTTGGGAGCAATTGGGCCCTTTCAAATGGTTGGTTCTTTTTGTAGTCATCTGTGTTGTAAATTTTACTAATAATAATAAAGGTTAAACAAGAATGTCGTTTTCGGGCGCTGTGGAGTTTCTCCTTGTGTTCTTAAGTCGTTTGTACTGTCAAAATTTTCAGCATGGTTAACTCAAATAACATGATATTTGGTTGGAATGAAAGGAAGAAAAAGTCTAGGTGTTGTGTGGAATCGTTGCTTCACTTTCGACCCTTGAATTATAATTTAATTTTTTTAATATTCGTATGTGAGAAAAATTTATTTTGGAAATTTTTGAAGATTATAATGTTATAATGGATTTTCAAAAAATTCAAGTAGAGTGAGGTTAACCCTTCAGCTTTTCAAGTACTATTGGCCTGTTCTTGAGCTTGTGGTTGAGCTAATTTGGGTTCCAATTCTTTGTAGGAGTTTCTGTGTTTCATCATGGAGAAGTAATTTTAGCGATGATTGAACTTTAATTATAAACTCATCGAAACAGAACTATTAATTGAGCAAGGATAGTGATCACAAATTTGACTGTAGGAGAGGAAATGTAATGCAAAATGATTTAAATTGGAAGGTTTCGAGCGTGCGAAGACATTGGTGTGTTTTGTGAATTCGACTTAGTGCGAAGACATTGGTATGTTTTGTGAATTCGACTTCATTTCCAAGAAAAGGAAGAATCATTATTTCTACCCAATGAGTCCAATGGTTCAATTGACAACTTACATTTGATAATGAAACTTCACTCCAAGTGTTAATAGGTTTTTTAGACTAATAACTTTGCTCTCCACAACTACGAACTATTGTCACTAAATTAAGATTCTCTATTTCATACATTTGCAATTATGTTCGTAGACGGTAATTATGCCGTCAAATTCGGCCTACTCAAGCCAAGCAATTATATTTTTCTTGTTCTTTATCTCTTTATTTTACTTATCGTAACTAATAAAAGAAGCATAAATTACTATTTGCCTTCTATTATATAAATTATAAAAGTGTAAATTACTATTATTAAAAAGTAAATTATGCTCCTTTGTCATACAAATTATTTTTATTATTTTTCAAAATTTGCAATTTCTTACCTTTTTTATTATAAGTAAAAGTTCTAATAGAGATGATAAACGACCTATTAATTTCTCCTAAACTCAATTTGGATAGGGTACATAAAAATATATCATTTACAAATTACAAGAAGGTGTAGATAAGAATTTATAAATTCAAAATGGGTGTACAAAGAGTCTAGATTTAATAATTTGTTCATTCTAATTCAGTTTTACCTCATCTCATTATATACATGTATAATTAATAATTGAAGTGGAAACATGCTCACACTTGCTCTTTCGTTGCCCCTTTTCTCAATTTCTCTAGTCACTAGTTTTAAACATAATGAATTTATTTTAAGTTATTATCGGTTCTGTTAATAATGAATTTGTTGTTTGAAAAGTTAATCATAAAATTATTATTTTAATTATCTTTTGAATTATTTGAAAAGAAAGGAATATCAGAGCTTTCGAGCATAAGAAATCAAATTTTTTCGCTATCAATAATAAATGGTTGAATCTTTTTGGGTTTATTGTTATTAGGTATAACTTTAATAGTATTGTTGATTTTACTTCTATTGTAGATATTCTTACTAATCTGTAAATTTTTTATACACGAGTGACATTCATTTGATATTTATTTTTAATATATTTATTTATTTTTATTTTAAAAAATTAAATAAATTTTTTTTATTTACTTTAAATATTAATAAATATAAAATTATATTTTTATTAATAGAGGCAACATGTCCTCCCATGATCATCCCTAATTGCTAAAATTAGTTTGGAAATTGACATTTTGTATTTTAATTACCATTATTATGTAAGTCTTAATTTAGATAATCATTACTCTATTATTTGTTTTTTTCAGTAAATTTAATTAATATTATTCCAACTTAAAAGGAAAATAAATAATATTTATGATTTTTTTAAGTATCTTAAAATTGATTGAGAAAAAAAAAAATAAAAAAAAACAGCATAAAAGATGAAAGAAAAATAATAGAGTTCAAAACTACGACGTTTCGTCGGTCAACCGTAACACGGCAACGAACCAAACTGGCAAACTAGTTCTCTATAAACGATCCGCAGAGAGAACAAAAGCAACCTCAGATTTATCGCCCTCTCTCTTTCTTCTCCGCTCTACTGACTGGTCTGGTTAACCTGGAAAACCAACTCAGTGAGTCAACTCGCACGAACTCCAATCATGGGTGCAGGAAACGGCGATATAAGATATGAGATTTCCCAAAACGCTTATATAAAACTAGTCCTCCACGCACTCAATCATAAGACCAAGGCCGTTAATGGCGTCCTTCTCGGCCGTCTCAACCCTCAAAACGACGCCGTCCTCGAGATCGTCGATTCTGTCCCTCTCTTCCACTCCAACCTCGCTCTCCTCCCTCCTCTCGAGATCTCTCTCATCATGGTCCAGTCTCTCTCTCTCTCTCTCTCTCTCTCTCTCTCTCACTGTATATGTGCATTTACATATGTTAATTCAATGTTTTTATGGTGTTCGGTTGCTTGATTCGATTAGGTGGAGGAGCATTATGCTTCTCAGGGTCTAGGGATTGTGGGTTACTTTCATGCTAATGAGAGATTTGATGATGTTGAACTCGGCAACGTGGCGAAGAATATCGGCGATCATATTTATCGCTACTTCCCCCAAGCTCCCATTCTCTTGGTTTGTATTGTATTACTTGTTTATTTCAGGTTCCAGGTTCTGTTTGATGATATATATGTGTGTATATATATTGTATTTTATGCCATCTTTGCTTGTTTTTACTGTATTAAAGAAAAACCTAAGCAAACTTCCTTCTTCCATGTGTAGTTAGATCATAAAAAGCTTGAAGCTTTACCCAAGGGGAAAGACCGGAGCCCCGTAATGCAGGTTGGTATTTATTGAAGTTTTTTTACATTTTTCTGTTAATTGCTGAGAAGTTAAGTAATCTTTTGTTTCAATCTTGAATTAATAAACTTCTTAGTACAATTCCATCTGTTGAAAGCTGCTATAAAGGTATATGTAAATCACGAGTAATTCCCCAAATTTATGCTGAAATTTGTTTTGTAGTTTGCATTAGGTTATGGGACTAAGTCGAGTAGATGGTTGGTCTGTAGGGATATGATTATGGACTCAATACCTGTAAGTTAAAACTTTTTAAGTTAACTCAATCGTGTTCAACCCTGAGATCATACCTCTGGTTCCTACTTTCCTTTTCTGGAATTATATGAAAAAATGTAAATTGGTGATTTACATGTAAGGATATAGTCCTTACATCTTCATCCACTAATTCCTCCTCCTTGCCGTCAACCATCTCCCTTCCTCTTGTACCTCCTCCATTATCATCATTGTTATTTTTGCAAGTTCTAGGAAGTATCTGTCCCCACAATGGAAACAATGATTTCAGGAATGTTTAGGTTTTATGGGTTGAGGCTGGGTGTTTTCATAATTTTTGTTTTAATTCAATGGCAATGCGGCTTTAGTAGTCGTGGGATGGTTTATACTTGGAGTTGTGGTAAGAATATGCGGGTTTGTTGGTAGTAGTAGGGTTAAGATTGGCTGTTGGTTTAGGTGTTTGAGCAGAAAACTTCTGATGTGGCATATAGCATTGCAGCATGATCTCAATTTCTTGTTCTTGGAAGACAACTTATTCAAAAGACTTGGTTCAAGCCGCTTATGAAGGTTAAGGTGAAATATTGTATGAAAAGGTTGGGATTCATTTAGGTCATGATAGATTTAAAATCTCAAATTTTATCACTGAGGACATAACCTATCCAAGATGATTTGGGATAGAAAAATCTCAAATTACCAAGGGATCAGCAAATTGTCTACATTCATCTAAAAGATGCTCCCATGATATCAGTTCCCTCTAGGTTTGCAACCCTTGAAATCAAGTATTGGCCTTATCTTCTTAGAACAGTGTTGTTAACTCCACCGTTTAATCATTATGAGTGGAATACACTGGGAAATATTTTCGACTGACGCACCCATCCTCCACCAAAGGGGCATATTTTAGTATTAGGGGCATTAGCACCCATGAGATTCCTTCCTGACCCGGAGTGTTACTACCTCCTCCTTATCTCTGGATCTAGGTGCAGGCAATATGCCCTTTCAGGAAGGAATAACAATAGGTGAAGAAATTACATTCAGCATTGGCCCATGGCCACATTATGCTCTGCTATCTCTCCGCCAGAGCTTTGGAACGCTGTATGATACTGGACTGATGCTATTCGTTAAATTCAGTCCGCAGCTTGGTCATTGTAGTGCTCATGACTTCTTATATTTCTGTCATAAACTCTTTACATAATTGGTCCATGCCTTCTGTAGAACCTTCAAGCTGCTGTATCTGTTGATGATCATTAATGGACGCTTCCATTTGCTTTTTAGTCATCACAACCATGGAAGCAAGATTTTCTTCTGAATCGGATGGGTCTGTAACGAGTTGTTAGGGACCTTGGACATTAAGTGAGAAGAGGTGAGAGGCAAATGCGAGGATAGATAGAGTCCAGAATGGAAGAAAAGAAGAAGAAGAAGAAGAAGAAGAGAGAATTGAGAGAGAAATTAAGGTAGTCGATAGACTATTCTTTCAATAATTGCATTAAAATATTCTTGATTGCCCATACATTCCTCACTGTGTAACTAATATCACTATTCATGCTTAAAGAAATGCTGACTATGCTGCAATGTAACTGATAACTAACAAACTCATCGGGATAACCGGTAGAATAGCAAATAGAGAATCTTCAGTTATTAGCAGTAAACTAATAAAACCAAGCATCTGCATTGTGACCTCTGGCTGCTGCTTTTACCCTTCCTGGTCCTGGCATGAGGCACAACAGCAGACCTCTCCGTCTGGTGGGCAACAATAAGGAAACTAATGTTGCATAAGTTTATGCAACAATCTTTCTTATCGGCAATTGCTTTACCATTGTTGATCAAAGCTGTTCCTAGTATATCATTGTTTTCTGTACCATATTAGATTCGTGTACCCTGGGAGTTGGGGAAACATCACCTTCAGTAGCTACACAGACTTCTAATTTCAAACTTGATTATGTTTAAGTACTTTTGGAAGTAAATTTTCGATGCCACATCCCCTTTTTCATTGTAGCTGTTTCCCTTTTTATTTTTATTTTTTTTAAATGGCTAATATAAGATGGGATGGTCTTGTTATCTTGAAGCCAGTTGCGAGTTGGCTGTCAAATGCATATCAGCTTTCTGACAATTTTTCTGCATTATGCATGTCATGTCTTTTCG
>NW_019014680.1:1143163-1175164 GCF_000150535.2 Carica papaya | reverse complement strand
AGCCTAATGGGATAACCTTCATTGGCATATTAAATGCTTGTAGCCATATGTGTTTGATTGATGAAGGACAAAACTATTTCGCTAGTATGACTAGAGATTATGGGATAATTCCTCAAATTGAGCACTATGGTTGTATGGTTGATCTTTTCAGCAGAGCAGGACTTCTTCAGGAGGCTCGGGAGTTTATTGAGAACATTCCAATAGAGGTAAATGGGGTTGTGTGGGGAACTCTCCTTGGTGGCTGCAAAGTTCACAAGAACATTGAATTGGCCGAAGAAGCTACCAAACACTTAGCTGAATTAGATCCTCTAAATGATGGATACTACGTGGTTTTGTCGAATATCTATGCGGAAGCAGAAAGATGGGAAGATGCAGCGAGGGTGAGGAGATTGATGAGAAATCGAGGGATTAAGAAAACACCCGGTTGCAGCTCTATCGAGGTTGATGGAATTATTCATACTTTTGTTGCTGGGGATGACAGCCATCCTCAAAGTCCGAAGATGTTTCAACTGTGGGAAAAACTGCTGGGAGAAATGAAGCAGCGGGGATATGCACCTAACCTATCAGTTGTTCTTCTGGACACAGATGAGGAAAGCAAGGAGAAATTTCTGTACCGTCATAGCGAGAAACTAGCACTTTGTTTTGGACTTCTAAACATTTCACCTAAAACACCAATCAGAATAATGAAGAACCTTCGAGTCTGTGAGGATTGTCATGTTGCTTTCAAATGTATCTCAGCAATTGCGAACCGAGAGATAATTGTTCGCGATAGGAACAGGTTCCATTGTTTTAAAGACGGATTATGTTCTTGCCAGGACTACTGGTGAATATACATTTTATGCGTTAATACATATAGTTTATGTATGTTCTTTTTGCCTCCGGACGAAATTGTTGTTTGTTATTTGTAACACCCACAAAAAAAAAAATAGAAAAAATAAAAAATTTGTGTGTAATTAAATAATTAATAAATATAATTTTTTATTAATTTATTATATTTAATTTAGGATAAAAATGAAGTAAAAATTGAATGAAGATGAAATTGGAAACAATTTTGAAAAAAATGGGTAAAAATTTAGATTTTGGGGGTATTTTTGAAAGAAAAATCGGAAATCAATGGTTAAAGTGCAATTTGGAGAAGTTCTACTGCGTGAGACGTTTGGTCAGCAGTCTCGACGAATCATGACGCCGCCACGTTGGTGCCACGTGGGTAATCTGCGTGCCTGTGATCGAACGACCCAGGTCCGTTCCTGCGTGCACGGACGGGCCTGGATGCGCTTTCTCTCAAACGCGATCGAATGGCTAGATTCAAACGTAATTGGACGGTCCAGATTGGATCTCGATGAACAGTTCAGATTTACTCCCTATTTAATCGCGATCGGATAGTTCAGATCAAATGCAATGGATGGTATAGATCAAAAGCGTACGGATATAAATAACTCCCATTCGAACTCTAGCCACCATACCCCATCGCCGGAGAAGATGACCTAGCCGCCGGGAAGCAGACCGTCGCCACCCGCCGCAGCAACAGAACCCTTTCCGACCGCCAAAAAAGGTAAAAACTTCTCATTTTGTACAAAATTTAATTTTAAGCTCACTTATGATCAAATCGGAGCAAAAAGACCGGCCAATTGGCCGAAAAACGCCGATGAAGCTCGGCACCGCAGCTGCGGGGTATTTAACAAAATCCCTTCAATGAGACCCTTCCCGATTCCTGTTCTGTGTAGTCTTTCCACCGTTGCGATCATTGTGTCTTTTTCTACAGGTTGATCGAAGAAAACACCCAACTGCAACGTGAGTCGGAGGAGCCGTTGCATCGGAGAGACTCGTCGCTGGTGAGTTTCGGTTTTTTGTATTTTTTCGGCCAACTGATATCCTTTAACGTATTTTCTCGCAGGAATTGATGCAAAATCGGCTGAATTAGGCCGCAAATGGTCGAAAATAGCTGACTTGAGGCAGACCGCCGCTGGCGCGCGGTGGAGACGCAGTGCTGGGATTCCGAAATTGGCCAAATGGGCCCTGAAACTGATTTTGGGTTTGTTTGGAACATTTATAAGTACTATTAGCGCATTTCGATTCTCGAAGAAAAATTTAGGGAACCCATGGATCGTCCGTAGGTGCAGTAAACAATTTACTTTTTCGGTCGTCAAATCGGATAAGGATCCCTCACCATATTCTCTATTATAGAATTGAAGTATAAATAAATAATAATATGATATTTGTACAAATTAAATAAATGTGCATAATTAATTATGGATTGCTAATGGAGCCCGAACAAAAAATTGTTCTCTGTTAATTTCTGTTGATTTATTTTACAGTTTAAAAGTATGATGATATTTGATTTATCAATTTTATGATATGAATGCATGAATTGTTGACTTACGTGACTATTGTTTGATTGGAAAATTGAGATATGATTGCATTCCTTGATGAATGTTTGTTTACTTATGTGATCATGGTTGATTTGGAAAATGGAGACTAAAGAAAAACGGAAAAGTTGTGTGATTAAATAAACAGATGGAATGACAGCTTAACTGGATATCCTGAGAGATGGTGGACGGACTGGGTACATAGGGAACCCTACCGTGAACGTTGTCTCATACTGGATGGGGTATGGAGACTTGATAATTTGGCGTTCATATTGGATGAGGTATGGGTACGGCCCGCTTCACCTTCATACCGCACGTGGTATTAAGGTTTAATAATTTGGCGCTCATACCTGACGGGGTATGAGGACGGCTCGTAATTAAGATTGTTAAAGGAAAGGGGTCACATGCAGCGGAGACATCTCTATGAACCCCCATGGATACTAGTAGACTGGTAAAAAGGTGACAGTTATTGTTTAGTTATTTAACGGTGTGTATAGATTTATGATATGTGTAATGTTGCTGATCCTACATGAAATTATAATCCGTATGATATTATTGTCTGCATAGATTGGTTTCATAAATCTCATTGCGGTAAGTGAACGATAAATAATTTTATGATTGATAAATGAATTTACTAAATTTAGTGCTATATTAGTTGTTTTTGTTTTATACCTATCTTTATTTCTGTGTCGGTGATATAGTGTGATATTTTTATTAGAATAGTATAACTCATTTCTTAGTTAATTATTTCATATCAAGAGAACCAGGTTTCAGACCCGATCCGCAATAAGATTGCGAGCAGATGCTATATATTTTATCTTCTCCGTTTATTTCTTGTGTTTTTTTTAAAAGAGTGAATTTTGTAATGTTGTTTAGTACTTTTAAGTTATTGTGTAAGGAATGTAAATTTTAACCCTTTTATTTCGTTTCCGCACTTAAAGTTATTATTTATTTCCTTTGAATTTTCAGAATCGTTACATTATCTTTTATCATTTTCCTTTTTCTTGTTGTCTAGTCTTCTTGAGCATTTATGTAAAAATACAGGATATACAAATTCAAACAAATAGTTTTACTACCAAACAATCAATTTGAAATACATGTATCTGAAAATTCCTGGTCACCTTGAAACAAACTGACGTTATCCATTTTGACATTGATTAGATAATTTCATAAGAAACCTGTCCTACAAATTACAACCGTACATCTTCATAGGCGAAGCTATTAGATTATGCTGTTGTGTAATCGTAATCAGTCTTCTCCATTATTTTATTGACAGGTACAATGCTTCGATAATGAAATCTGAAATCCCTGCGCAGAATATGCTACATCTTACAGAAAACCAATGTCTTTAGCATCTTGATGAAGCAGATCATTTATCATTTGCCACATGTAGACCCAGGTGCAGTAGGACATGCTGCCAAGTCACAGTGGTCAGTGTAGGACATACCCCACCACTCTGGGAAACTGGTATTTTGGAGGGCAAAGAAGATGAGGATTCCCAAGAAGGCAACACCAGCATCAAGAGCAGCAGATAAAATATAGTTGTGCCTAGCCCACCATCCCTTGTACCTTCTGAAGATATAATAGTTGAAGAGTATTCCCACAATTCCCCAAGACCAATAGTGCACTGCTCTAGCTGGTGGCATGCTAATTGTAGCTCCTAAGAGCATGGGCATATGGATGGATTTGATCCATTTTTTCTCAGGATATTTGCGTGACAGCCACCAAAAGGGAACAGGAGCAAGAAGGCCAATAAGGAAGAACCAGTTCATTTCCGGGTAGATGCCTTGCTTTGTGAACATTTTGGCAGGACCAATGACACCCCAGATGACTGAGGCACTGTAGAAAACCGCATCGTTGGGGCATGTCCATGGACTGTCTGGGGGTAACAAAGATGTATCGCATATGTTCTCTACAGTTGAAAGAAGCCACCATGCGGTGCAAAAGTGGATGGTGGTTCCAACAAGGGTTCCAACTAACTGAATGCAACATGAATTCATATGGTCATGAATTTACTCACTGTAGAAAAGCGTCAAAAGTTAGTCATGAAACTTACCTGGACAATGAACATGGATCTTGGAGGGATCTTCATGTAGTGTCCCAATTTGAAGTCCTGAATAAAATTAAGTGCCTGTGACATACTGATATAGCCATAGGTCTTGAAAGTCACGTTGGCGAGAGGCTTCCCTGGGTACATATACCCAATGATCAACTCTGTGATCACATTTAACCCTGGTTGCTGCATATTAGATCCTCATTATGTTTAGTCATCTGTGGAAATAATTTAAAAAATAGAGAGATCTTTCTGTTATTCTTCGCTATGTATCATACCATGTTTGTTGTGGCTTGAATTATCCCTATAGGCAGGGTGAAGAAAAAAGCAATGGCACAAGATAGTAGAACTCCCCACCATGGAAGCTGCAACTGCTTGCCAAAACCTTCACAAGCAAAGATAGCAAGGCCTACGGACAAGATTAAAACTGAATGAAACCACCACATGGGAACGGTTGGATAGTTCTTCTTCATCAGTCTTGTGTGCACATCGTTGAATTTGTTCTTTGCTGTGGTTGATGTTTTTTTCCATGTACTCCAAATCATTCTATACATTGATTATTTTTAGAAAGGAGAGCAAAACTTCCGTCAGAACTGAAAAGGGCACAAAAATTAGAATCTGAAGTAAAAGTCTGTAAATGAATAACTTACTTTCCATCAAAAAGTGCAACATGGGAAATAGTTGATGTCAGAGTGGCGAAACTCAATCCATAAACGAAGGCAAATATAATACTGAGGTAGAGTTTGCTATAATTTTCATAGCCGACTAGATCAAGATCAAAACTGGTTTCATTGAGAACTCGGGTTATATTATATCTGTGACCATCAATGTCATATGTTTTTGATGAATAGATGGGAAATCGCTTGGCTTCGTACATGTTGTTCCAATAAGCAATGGGGACGAGAATGTAGACGAAGACGAAAAACCCAATCATTACATTGGCAATTACAAAGAAAGGCGTAGCAAGAGGGCTACCGAGGTAGCCGGCAATTGAAGCCCAGTCCAGACCAAACGAGAAAAGACCTAGACCATTGACTCCGGAACCAATTTGTTGCATTGTGATGTTCTTCTTCCATATCCAGCAAATAACAGAAAGTGCCGATATGGCTTGAAAGAAGTAAGCTGGAATCACGTAATAAGCAAAACTTGCTATGAACACAATAAGAAAGAATTGCAGTCTGGTTTGTCCTCCCTTAGGTCTCTCCTCTTTCTCATGCAATGCCCTGCAACAAGTTTTCTACACATTGCTCAAGCTTTTGCCACTACACATTTTTAATCTACAAAAAATTGTCATAAAACAAATTGAAAGTACCTGAACAGAGAAACCTGCACCAAGTTTGCTGGCCACCACATATAAGGTGAGTCAACAAGGTATGTCCTGAATACACCCGCCCATCCATAACCTAGCAGCTGAATTTCAACGAGAAAACCGATCAAATCAAGCACAGTCCATTTGAAAATATCTTCTCAGTATTATTTGAGTAGTTTGTGCAAATACCTGAGTAGTTTGTGCAAGCAACAAAGCTGCAATTGCATTCAGTCCGCGATGATAGAAGACCCTGACGATTGAGATAATATGGACGGCATATACACCGAGCGAACCACAACTAGCAAATATGGTGATGAGTACATGTTCTTTTAAAGTGAAGGGTCCAGGATTCAGAGAAAATGTCTTCTTCGTAAAAGGACAACGAAATTTCTTCGTCGGAAGTGTTGCCGCCATGAATTTTCCGATTGGAAGACCAACAATTTGAATGGTAACTGAAGAAATTCCAAGCGGATTGGTTCGATAATTTAAAAATCTGTTTGCAAAAGCAAGAATCACGCACGACACCAGGCCGATGACCCATGTTCTAAACGTCAATGCCGATTCCGTCGGATCGTCGGCGATCGAAACGGTCAGTCTTACCTCCTCTATTGGATTATCATCCACTTCATCCTCTACATGATCATCACCACAACATAAATATATATATGTTTATCTGAAATTTCTGATAAAAACGGTGATTGTCTAATGTAAAATTTAAATTTACAGAATACGAATGATAATCTAATAAAAATTCACACTCGTAAATTTTTATTTTTACTATTTTTAATATATAATCAGAGATAATTTTCAATTAGCGTTCCTATTGCAAAACATATATGTGATATATATATACACATATATATATATATATAGAGAGAGAGATATATATATATATATATAAATACATACACATACATTTCACGCACAAATACATGAATATGTGCAATAAGTTTTCAAAAATCCAAACTCACGTTGATCATCAATTGGAATATTGACCTCATACTGACAGAGATTTCCACTAAATCACCATAGTAGGTGAAATTAGCGTTCCTGTTGCACTGTGATATATATATATATATAGAGAGAGAGAGAGATATATATATATATACATATACATATATAGACATACATAAACATACATTTCAGACACAAATAGACGAACATTTGCAGTAAGTTTTCAAAAAATCCAAACTACGTTGATCATCAAACATGAGAGGTCATCTCCATTCAACAACTGTTAATTGCACGATGAACAAAGATAGATATACGTATACATCTACATATTTCGAGATGATACATAAACTAATACATGTCTGTATCTGAACGTGAAAGATTTGTACCAGGGTCTTTCTGGTTTGCAGGGGGATTGTACTGAGGGATTTCCTGGTCCAAGGAGGTTGCCATTTCCTCCCTCTGTAAAATTTGCCAAAGAAAAACAATGCCCGCAGCAAAGAGAAATACTATCACTACTGAATTTATAGTAATCCTCTCCGCACCATTTCTCAAAATATATTTTACAGTCTGTACACAGGTAACTTCCGTCTAATATTTTTCTACCAAAAAATACTCAAAAACAGAATCCCGATTTTATTTCATACCTAAAAAAAGCAAATTTTAAGCGATAAGAAGTTTGGTCAAATCTAATTCAAACAATAGCAAGTAAATAAAACTGAATATTCATGACTAATGAAATGGACCAGGAAGTTTAATTACTTGTTATTATACAGTTATAATGGAGTGAATATGGACAATATAGTGCAGTAAATTCAACATTCATGTGTCCGCCATGAATTTCGGTTTAGAAAGGGAAAACAAAAGGAAAGACGATATATGCCTAATTTGATAGATACATATAAATATCCTATATATGGACTCATATTCTAAGAATCTCATATAATTAAAATTATCATACTCATAAAAATTTATATGGTGAGATTCATTTCAAGTTTGAAATAGCAAAACTATTTTTCTAGTCTTCGTTGCAGGGATCAGAATACTCACATTTACTTCTGCCTGTATATAGTATACGTACTGACTGTCCATATATATATATATATATATATAAAGGAAAGCCGAACTCCAATGGTTGTAAAGACTCGTTACAATGATATTAGAGAAATTAACAATAACTGACAGTCTATGTTCTTCATACAGAATCATCTTATATGAACTTGGATATAGAGTCTGTAGAACAAAATTTAAGGTGACATGTTTATTCATTTTTGTTCGTTTCCCGTATTAGCTATTTGTTGGCTGAAATAGTTTTATCCCGTTCTTCTTGAATTATTAATAACATCATATATTATTATTTAATTATTTTAATTAGTAAATTACCATTAATAATTTGATTATCGTTGAAAATTGATATAAAAATTATAATTTATTTTATTTATTAATTTAAATTCAAATAAAATTTTATTTTAATTGAATTTAGACTATATTTAAATTTTAAAATATTATGTAATAATAAAAATTTATCTTTTAAGATATTTAATTTATATTTATCTCTTAAATAGTTGTACATTATTTTTTTAAAAAATTAATTTTGATGTAAACTTAGTTAATGATACTTTAAATTTTTAATTTTTGAGTTAGTGAATAGTTTTTTTTAATTATATTTAATTTATGTTTATTTTTTAAATATTATGTAATTAATGAGAGATTATTTTTTAAAATATTTGATTTATATTTATTTCTTGAATAATGATATATTATTTTTAATAAATTTAATTTTAATATAAACATATTAAAAGTATTTTAAGTTATTAATTTTTAAATAAGTAAAATTAATAAAAATTTAAATTTTATATACTTATAAATCCCAACAATTATTTACTATATATGCAATAATATTTTTTTTAGCATACATAACATTATCACAAAGATATGTATGAAATAATCCTTTTCAATTAAATGTAATTTATAACTTATCAAACAAAAAAAAAAAAAAACTTATCACGTGTATATGCCTTATAACTTTTTCTAAAAAGGATGACATACATCTTTATATATGTATATATATAATGACGCACAAACTAATAGGTTTACAAATTTTAGGTAAAAATTAATTAGTATGGGTGAGAGAGTTGAATTTTAAGGGGAGGTTGAGATAGAATCTATTATTAATAATTCTCTATATAATGTATTCGGTATAAGATTAAAATACGAAAACAAACATCAGAAAAAAAAAAACGATCGATAACGTTGTTTAGAGTACGAGATTTTCGTATTAATTGATAAATTATTATAATTTATTTATATTTAAAAGAATAATACCTATTAAATTTATATAATTATTATTTTTTTTATCAATGACATATAAATATTATATATAAGGTATGATACTAAAGAGATTAATAGGTAGGGATTTGTAATTGTTGGTATTGGAAGGACTTATCATAATTTTTGAAATATATATATCCCTATTATATTACACATAAATTATATCATATTCGATGGATATATATTGCTATGGTATTATGTTACTATTTATTTAAATTGTATTTATCAAATTAGGCTTCTAGTAAGTTGCTAATATAAATTTAGTATGTAAGAATTATTGAAAGTAAATTATATGGCATTAATTAATTGTTCTTAATACGCAAATTAGTAATAATAAAAATAATTCAACCCAAGCCCATTGTAAAGCCTGAATTTTCAGCCCAAAAGTAATTTCCTCTCTCTCTAAAACCTCAGCCAACCGTAAAAAGCCACCCTAAAACCCTTCCTCTTTTTCCTCTGTTTCTCCCGTTTGAAATCCCTAAAGTCACAGTCGGCTTCCTCCAGGTTTGAGCGCTTGGAGGTGTTCGTGTCACTTCGTTCGGGCAGAAGCTCAGTATATAGCTGTTCTTGGAAGCCGAGGCTACATCAACTCAAGCTGCTGCTATTTGCGGTTTCTTTAAGCTATTATTCAAACAGGTAAAGTTTCTTTCCATTGTCAGCGTATTGTATGTATATGTGTTTGTGTGTGTGTTTGTTCGGTCACCGGTTAAAGGATTGGACCTCTTGAAGTCATATTATGTTTGAAGTTATGATGCTACTTTTTTTTTATTTAAGTATAGTTGTAACTTGCGGTTTTTTGCTTGTGTAGTTTATCATCTGGACTTTCATGTTCTGGTTTCTAACTGAAAATTTTTCTTAAAAAAACGAGTTCTGGATTTCCGAGAAAAATTTGAAGGGTCTTGTCTGCTAATTCTTTGATATATGCTTGCTTAGCCGTTTTGATTGGGAGAATTTCGAAGATATTTGAACTTGACACAATCAGCTTATTGCTAGGTTCTTTTTTTTTTTTTTTATAGAATTACTTGTCATTTTGTATGTTCTTCTTGATGGTAGAGTCAACGATTTCAGTTCTTTGATTGATTGAAAAAATTGGTGTTGGATATGGGGGGTTGGCATTGGAATAAACCTTTATGATGTTACTGGATATATAATTTGTTCTTTAGGTGATTTTGCTTGTGCTGCATAAAGAGGTAATGTGTCGTCATCCTTATGTGGGTTCTTTGAGGGGTTTATTCGGTCTAACACTAATCAGATGCTTTGGATAGGAATATGATCAGTTTTTTCAATGCTGCAATTTTTTTTCCATTTTTCTAATATGTTATTCCTTGGTTATTATGTATGTTTGCTTTGTCAAAACTAGAGATTATGTGATACAGAAAAAAAGACTGATTTATACTTCTGTCAAGTCTACAATTTATTGAATATTATGGATAAGATTAGTCTATTAGCATTAGGATCTTATTCTTTTGAGTAAGTTAGTTTTCCTTTTATTTTAATATTTCCTATTTGTATTAGAATTATTATTCTTATTATTTTTAGTGTTACTATTCTGATGTTAGTAAGGGTAGTGTTCCTAAATTAGTTTTAGTATTTCCTAATCTAGTTAAGAAAGACATAGTTAGTACTCCTTGGATATGGTTGTAACCTCTTAAGAGGATTCATTCAAGTATTCAATAATATATTTTGAGAGTTTTTTAATTTTCTAAGTCTGTGATACAATTAAGTTCTTGAGTGAGATGCTTAAGATTTCTTAGATGTGATATCTAAGAAACTCTAGTTGTGATGTCTAGGTTTTTATCCTCAAATCCTTAATTGGACAAATCAGTCTTATTTGTTCTACATGAATTTGTATCAAAGCTAAAACAATCCTACATCCAAAATATCACAACCATTCACCTAAACAACCCAGGCTCATTTGTAAAAAGAAAAAAAAAAGAAAATTGCCAAAAAGAATCCCAAAACCCTAAACATTCCAAACGGCTTCCACTCAGTTCACCAATTACTACTCATAGGTGGTTGACACTGCCTCTACCACTGACTTCAGAAGGTCCATTTGGCGTTTCCCAAAAGCCCAACTGCGGAACTCCACCAAAAACTTTGCCACTCACCGATGTAAGCTCTCGCAGCTGCTGCCTTTGAGGATCCTGTACTTCTACTCAACCATCTCTCAGACCGACCTTTGATGTACAATTGCCTCCTTCATTCAAGTTGATCAATTGAAGATAGTCGTATGGTGATCGGAAGCTGGAACATGGACCCCACGCGCACACTCTTGCGAGTGGGAATTTTAATGTTGTGCTTTGTTTTGACTTATAGAACCTTGTTTGACCAAATCGGTTCACCTAGACTAATTTATTCTCTTTTAGACCAATTTACAGTAGTTTAAAATGAGGTATTATTGTCCATTTTTCTTATGTGGCAGTCTCTTTTTCAAAATTTTGTGTAATGGAAAAGGTTTAAACATGTGGAATTATAACGAAGAGAATGAGCCATTAGTCGAGGATAATAAAACAAGTCTTTTTTACAATAGTTAAGCACAACTATGCAGTTCAATCAAAAAGAGATCCAAAATGTTCTTCAATTTCCAAACTATGGAACCCGTGGTGGAAATAAATATAAGAAATTTATCATTAGTGTCGCAAAAATCTTGTTTCAACATTTACAGTGGAATGTCTCAATCTTTAAACACAATCATATCGGCAACCTTGAGGACTAGCTTGGATGGAGAATTCGAGCGTTTTGGTCACTCAGCAAAATTTTGTCTCCATTGTTCATGGTACCTGCAGTGATCCAATCTTGTTTGATGTGGTTCCTTCGATGTTCACACATATTTTTCTAGGTCAACCTTGACTTTATGATTAAAAGGCTCAGCATGATGAGACTACCAATACTTATCAGTTTATGTTCGGCATAATGATTTAGTTTCAAAATCTCTGACTACAGAAACCATGAATGATATAAACGTCCAAAAGGACCTGTAGTCAATGAAAAAGATAAAGAGAAGGAGTTCGTGGAAGTTGAGAACTGAGAAAAACTCTCATGTTTTCCTAAGAGTAAAGATGCTGAGTTTATTCAAGATCTTTCACTGCTAAAGAGAGTTCTATGGAAGTTCAATGCAAGGAGGAACCTAAATCAATAAATGGGTTTATTGATCTTCAACTCAAGGATGAGTTGAGGCATAAATTCGCTATATGTTGATTTCATTTTCCCATCATGATTTCTTACTCATCAACAATTCTGTGTTTCATACCCATCAACTTAAGGATGAAAGTTTTAGTTTTTCATTGACTAGGTGTAGGATTTCCTAATATAGTTAGGAAAAACCTACTTAGCGCTCTTTAAATATAATTTTGGTAATTTTAGGATTTTATTCTTTTTAGTAGTAAATTTAGGATTTCATTCTTTTTAGTAGTAAATTTAGGATTTTATTCTTTTTAGTAGTTAGTTTTTATACTTGTTTTAATATTTCTATTTGTATTGGGTTAGTATTCCTGAGTTTTTAGTATTAGTATTTCTATTTTATTAAGAGTAGTATTCCAAAATTAGGTTTGATATTTCCTAATATAGTTAGGAAAGATGTTTTTAACACTCTTTATATATAGTTGTAACCTTTTGAGAAGATTCATTCAAATAGTCAATAGTATATTTTCTCAATTTTCTAATTGTGTGATACAAATCAAACCTTTAAGCGTAGTGCTTAATATTTCCTAAATGAAATGTTTAAGAAATCATAGGTGTGATCTCTAGATTTTTTATTTCCAAATCCTTAATTGGACGAAGAGGAATCTGATGCACTGGTTGACTGTATCAGTGTTCAATGCGAATTTGGCACACTAGTTTTTTGATTTTGTTGGTCTTCTCCTATTTGCAGGTTTTCACCTAAGCACTTGTGTTTTTCGATTAATTTTTCTATTAAAAAGGATGATCAATTGTGAAGTTTGCCAAAATTTTGGAATGTTTAATGATCAAGTTTCTTGATTCTGCACTTCAGAACTCATGGCTGAGTTTTCTCCTACCAAGGGAGAACAGATGATGTTTGGCAATTCTAAACAAATCAGGACTTGTATTTCTCTCCAATCTACAATTTATTATAATAGTATGGAAAGGATTAGGACTTTGCTAGGATTAGAATTTCATTTATACTCTAAATTCTTGAAAGTATAAGGGGTCATTTGGTTTAGCTTATATTTTTTTCCCTTTTTTTGAATAAAAATGTGTGACTATTAACAAAGCAGTGAAGGGATGCAACCCATATACAAAGATGTACATGTTCAACAAAAAATCAATAAGGTCTCCAAATTCTCACTTAAATGCAGAGGTTGATCCTTAATCGAAATACTTAGGGCCTAAATCAAGAATCCTAATATTATCAAATCTGCCTTCAAAAGCTACTTATCTCTTTCCAAATGGCCTAAAAGGTAGCCAAAAGGATAAGTATAATTGTCTGTTTATTTCTCTGGATGCCTCTCCATGTCAAAAGCTCCTCTCACTGTGCCTACAATGACCCAATTCAGACCAAAAAAGCTATAAACCAGGGACCATAGTTGACATGGTAGCGGATACCAAATTCTTTTACCTTATAAGCTATCAGAAGATAAGTGAAATATATGTTTGGTTATTGTACTTCTATGTGACTTTAAGTTTTGTATAATAATAAGTACTGTTAAAAGAGTGACTATAAGTTGAAAAGTCGATAAAATGACTGAAAGGACCTGTGAAAAAATTTTGGTGTACATTTCCTTGAAAATCATAAAAGACGAAATAGGTCTAATTGCATGGCCTATAAAAGGTAGCCAAAGCGATAAGTATAATTGTCTGTTTATTTCTCTGGATGCCTCTCCATGTCGAAAGCTTCTCTCTCACTGTGCCTACAATGACCCAATTCAGACCAAAAAAGCTATAAACTAGAGACTATAGTTCACATGCTAACAGACACCAAATCTCTTTTAGCTTATCAGTGGACAATGCTTAAAGGTTCATGAACTATAAGCTATCAGAAGATAAGTGAAATATATGTTTGGTTTTTGTACTTCTATTTGACTTTAAGTTTTGCATAATAATCAGTACTGGTAAAAGAGTGATTATAAGTTGAAAAGTTGGTAAAATGACTAAAAGAACCTGTGTCAAAATTTTGGTGTATTTCCTTGAAAATCATAAAGACGAAATAGGCCTAATTGCATGGCTCATAAGTAAAAAGGAAGCAAATTTTGATAGGTTTTTATTTGGGATTATTAGCTAATTCTGGACCAAGCAAATGTTCTTCTGCGTTTTTAACTTTTATTAGGGTTCTCTAGTTATAGTTGGATTAGGGTTTTATACTTGAGCACTACAATGACCTTTTTAATATCCCTTTTAATATCAATCCTTGTTTGAATAATTATTTATAAGAAAATTCTAAATATTGGGTTGTATATGCAATTAAATCTTAAATGTGATACTTAAGAACTTCTCAGGTATGACATGACGTTTTCGAAACTTTATGTGGTGGCTTTAATTTTTCCTACATCATTACCCTGTTTTGAATTATCTATGTCCTTTGCTAGGATGAAGAATGATTTGTTTTTTTTTTTAATTTTTATATTCTAACTCCTTTATTTGACGCTGCAGCTGTGATGGTTGCTGCTGCACTTAATAAGAAAAAGAGCGGCAAGCCACATAAGGCACCATCGAAAAAGAAGCAGAAAACTGATATTTTCACAGGCAAACGTTCCAAAAAGGCTGATATTCAGGATGATTCTGATGTGTTAAGTGAGGAAGAATTAAAGGAGCATGGAGAGTTTAATGGAGAAGAAGAGGAAGGGTCTGATTCTGGATCTGGTTCTGAACTTTTTTCTGATGGAGATGATCCCCTGGCAGATGATTTCCTCCAGGGAAGCGAAGATGAAGGTGTGCTTCTCTCTTTCTGATATTTATATCCTTATTTTTGGTTTTTCACTTTTTTGACAATGAGGTTTGTTTCATATGATGCTGTAGAGCATGATTTGGGTTCAGGTTCAGGTTCAGGTTCAGCTTCGGGTTCAGATTTGGATTCAGATTCGGATTCAGATGAATCTGATATTGAGGCAAAGTCTAGGGCTATTGATGAACAAAGAGCGAGGGAACAAGAAGAGGCTGAAGCTGAAATGCAACTGAATATTAAAGAGGAATCTGATGAGTTTAGATTGCCAACCAAGGAGGTTTGTTATTGTTTATGCTTGTTATCTCTTTTTGAACTGAATTTGTGATTTTGGTGTCATTTGTTGGCATATTGTCTAGCTTATTCTATGTTTTGTTGTAGGAACTTGAAGAAGAGGCACGTCAGCCCCCAGATCTTTCGAATCTCCAAAGGAGGATAAGAGAGAGTATGTACCTTCTTTTCCTTTTTCTTTAGTGGAGTGCATATTAAGACTCAGCATTCTCAATCAATCTTTCCTGACTCAGATTTTAATTATATGCTCTTTCAGTTGTTCGAGTGCTTTCAAATTTTAAGGAATTGAAACAGGAAGGAACCACGAGGAAGGATTACACTGAGCAGCTGAAGATGGATTTGGCATCGTATTATGGATATAATGAATTTCTTATTGGAGTTTTGGTCGAGGTGATTGATTGATTGGTGTTTACGTTCTTTTCCCCCTACTTCCCACCTTCCCCTCACCCCTTCTCTTGTTATGGTAGCTTGTCTAACTCGGTCTCTCCCAATGGAGAGGATGGTAGAACATATTAAATCTGCTTCTCAAAAAAAATTAAAATCTGATTTTTTTTCCTCAGATGTTTCCTGTGGTTGAGCTTATGGAACTTATTGAAGCTTTTGAAAAGCCTCGACCTATATGTTTACGGACGAACACTTTGAAGGTGAATTGCACTTTACTGCATTGAAATTTTTTATGTTTTTGAGTGCATTCTGTGCTCATTTTTATGCATCTCAATCATATTATTCTTCCTTTTGTGATTAGACTCGAAGACGGGATCTGGCTGATGTCCTCTTGAACAGAGGAGTTAATCTCGATCCATTAAGCAAGTGGTCAAAAGTATGAATTATCATATCTGTTTGTTTTCTTTTTTAGGTTGCTTTTATGTTATTGATATATAAAATCCTTGATGTTACTATCATAGGTAGGACTTGTGGTATATGATTCTCAAGTGCCAATTGGTGCCACTCCTGAATATATGGCTGGTTTTTACATGGTTAGTGATCTTTGCTATTTCACTTTCATATTGTTCCTTACCCTTTTTGTAAAAATTTTTTGAGATGGTTACCTATTGTCCTATTCTGCTTGTATACAGCTGCAAAGTGCAAGTTCTTTTCTGCCAGTGATGGCCCTTGCTCCTCAAGAAAAGGAACGGATTGTTGATATGGCGTGAGTTACTACTACTCATTCTGTGCTCTGCATATTGTTTTCTCATTATAACCATATTATTTCCAACTTTCTTTGAAAATAGTATCTCATAAGCGAAGCTAGATATTTTCATACTATGCTTGTCACATTGTAAGTGTTGCTGTAATTTGGGATCTCATGTCATAGCTTTGTGCCTCTGGAATTTTCCCTCTCCCCTAACCTTCAAAACCTGCCTCTTTATGGATTTGCGCTCATGCACGCACCATTTTTTCTAATAAACATTCTAGATTAATGAAATAATTGCTTTTTTTTTCCTCTAGCTTTTGATGTTAACAATTTGTGCCTGTTACAGTGCTGCACCTGGTGGTAAAACAACTTATATTGCTGCCCTTATGAAGAATAGTGGTATGATAGTTGTCACTTGTCCAATTAACTGCATGTTAATTTCCTTATTTAAGTCCCTTCAAAGTCATCTTTATATTGTCAACAGGCATACTATTTGCAAATGAAATGAAGGTGCCCCGGCTTAAGTCACTCACTGCAAATTTGCATCGTATGGGAGTGACAAACACTATAGTTTGTAACTATGATGGGAGGGAGGTTAGCTTCTTGACCAATGACTTCAGTTTTGTTCTGCAGTGGATTTCATAGCTAAGATTCATTGAGATTGCCTCTGAGTTGAGGCATAGGCTATAACATGTGAAATTGCTGCTGCCATACGTCATTTGTTTTATCAATATGCAGCTCATTTCTACTCCTAAATTCATATTTTAATTTGTCTTAAAAGGGTTCTTGTGTATAGGTTCATTGATATGAGTAAATACAAATATTTTTGGGAGCAAACCCTTTCTAACAAGGAATTCAAAAACCCCAATAACGAGTTTCTGTTTCTTTTTTCCTTGTTCTTCCATCAGCTGCCTAAGGTTTTAGGTCAGAACACAGTTGATAGAGTATTGTTGGATGCCCCTTGCAGTGGAACTGGGGTAAGAAGTTCTTTTTAGAATCTCTTATTTCGAACAGGGGCTTCTTTTTATAGTCGATAATATTGAAATGACCTTTACTATATTATTCAGGTTATATCTAAAGATGAGTCTGTTAAAACTTCTAAAAGCCTTGAAGATATACAGAAAAGTGCTCTTCTGCAGAAGGTATGCTTTTTGCAGAAAATGTAATTTAAGGTTTTTTTTTTGTTGGTAATCATGGATATTGTTTTACATTTAAATGGTTAGCAGGGAGTGTAAGCATAGTTTTATTATCTATATGCTCAGAGATCCTTTTTTCTTCTCTGTAATTGCTTTCACTAAAATGCTTCGCTGAAGCAGCCATGCAACAAAATTTTTACTTGGGGAGGCAGTGATGCTCCTCCATAATTGTTGCAGTTAACAAAAGATATGCATCCTTTTTTTTTTCTTGGTTTTGTTGTATTTCTTAGTTAGCATTTTTGTTCTACACGCAGCAACTGATACTTGCAGCAATTGATATGGTGGATGCCAATTCTAAATCAGGGGGATTCATTGTTTACTCCACATGCTCTATAATGATACCTGAGGTTAGTTTATGAGATGCATATGTGTTTCTGGCAGCAGTCTCCTTAACCTGTTCATCTTCAGCTTTTTTCTTTTCCTTTTGGGAGAGTCATCATTTGTGTTGTTTTCTTAGTATAATGTAATATCTTGCAGAATGAAGCAGTAATTGATTATGCGCTCCGAAAGAGGGATGTTAAACTTGTGCCATGTGGACTTGATTTTGGTCGTCCAGGGTAGTATTTCTTTGCTAATCAGCTGCAGATAAATGTTGCTGATTTTCATATCTAATTGTGTTTCCTCTTTCACCAGCTTTATCCGCTTTAGGGAACATCGCTTCCATCCGTCTTTAGAGAAGACAAGGCGTTTCTATCCTCACGTTCATAACATGGATGGATTCTTTGTTGCTAAGGTATTTCCTGAACTTAAAACTGACATCTTTGTTTAAAATTAGATAATTATTCTCCATAATTGCATTATCCTGCTACAGCTGGTCTGGACTGGCAGAAATGAAGTATTAATTTGGCAGACATTGAAATGTCTACATTCTCAATGCTTTAGGTGCTCTTGTCATATGAAACTATTGTTTGATTTTTGAGAGCCATAGCTTTATTTGCTATGTAAGACAAACAGGTTCCTAAAGACTGACTGTTTGTGCTTTCAGCATCTGATGATTGACTAACTCCTTTTTTGTCATTATAAATTTAGATGTCTGGGTGAGTCTGCTTTGTGCATTCACGTATCGGCTTGAAACATCTTTTGGAATCTGGGTTTTGCTTTTGTACCACAGCGCACACATATTAGGCCCTATGCCAATTGATAACTTCCCGACTCCTTTGTTTATGACTTGTTACAGTTGAAGAAAATGAGCAATGCGAAGCCCATCCCTTCACCTTCTGATCCCGTGGAAACAGTAGAGCAGGCTTCCAACCCAAACGAAAGTATTAAACAAGAAAACCCGGGCTTGAATAACTCTCCTACTGAAAATGGGAGATCCAACTCAAATAAGAGCACAGAAGAAAGAAGGAAGGGTCCAAAGAATGTATCTACCAAAAGTCTGCCTACCAAGCGGAAACATAGCACCAAGGGAAAGAAAATGCGCTTAAAGAACCACCCTCCTAGTGTAAATGAGAATTCAAAGGCCTCATCTAGTACCAAAGAGAGAAAGAAAAGGAAATTTCCATCTAGGGAAGAAATATCTAAAGCAAGGTAAATCTTTGTGCCCATGTTTGATTTATTCTTTTTATGTGTGACCCCACAATTAGAAATGGGGGAAGGAAGCAAAGATTATTTTGCATGATTGTTACAAGTTGGATCAATATAATATTTCTATAAGTAACCTAGATAAAATATACGAGTTTAATTATAAACTGAATTTTTTATCAAGTTATTAATGGAAATGTGTGTTATATCGAAGTGTATTGCTATACAAAATAATTTCTTACGAGAAATAATACTAACATGGTATAACTTGTACTTGGGTTAGAAAATGCGTAGCCCTTAGAGATTTTGTTCATTTCTTTTTTTGACCTCTTGCAGAGAAGAGAAAAGAAGAACTTTGAGGGATGATGGTAAGAAGGCGAGGAAAAGCTAACCGAGTAAACAATGTCAGAAACCGGCGAAACTTGGTTTTCCCATTACAGTGACTAAATATGGGGAAGAAGAAATCAACCTTAAAATGTTTTAGTCACTTCAATTTTATATGTCTGTAATATTATTTCACTCTAGTGTAACTCGAAAAAGTCTAAAAAGGGCTCTGACTATCCCTCTACCTCATGATCGGAGGAAGTTGGAGAAAGTTTTGTTTTCTTTTCTTTTAATTACTTAAAAACAATTATGTCATTTTTATTCCCTTACAGGCGTCTTGTTTGGATGGAGGATTAGGAAATTAATATTTTGTTTTGCCTATTCATTTTGTAATTTCTTAAATTGATTTTAAAGGAATAGAAACTAAATTTATATTCTATGTTACTTGAGATATATCATAGTTTGTAGTTAATTAAAAATTAAATTTTATTTAATATTTCAAGAATTTAAATAAATAATTATTTATGTACATCACTGTATAAATTAATTTTTTGTACTTTAAAATTTGTGGATGGTATTTAAATTTTTTAATATGTAATATATATATATATTATAATCGATATTGATTACTTTTTTTTTTTCAGAAGAAGTTCGAAAATATCATATGGCATTCGTATTACTTATATATATTGAAGAATATATATTATCTCTTCTCTTTTATCTTCACTTAAACTAAGATAATTATACATTAGATTATATATGGTGACTTTTTTTTATAAGGCATTGAGAGTTTAACGTAATTGAAAATTGGAACAATGTAATGAAAAAAAAAAAAATCCAAAATTATTAATGAATTCCCTTAGAAATTCACTTTAAATTTATATATAAAATAGGAGAGCTGTGAGATTGGCAAAGCAAATTCTAATTTTGCAAATTCTAAATCCAAAATTTGGCATTAAATACTGAACCGGTTCGACCAAACCGACCGGTTCTAAAATCATAAGCTAAAGTTGCTGTGGCGTTGCAGGTCTTCTTCCCGCCCTGTTAAACCCTAAACCCAAGCTCCCATCCCCCTCTTCTACGCTCAGTCTCCCAAAACTCTCTTAACTTGCGAAACAGAGCCAGGGAGCGAGAGACAGAGCTTGAAGACAATGATCGGGCAAGAAGACCAAAAAGAAGAAGTCAACAAGAAGGGATTTTCTATATGGGATTTGCCAGATGTGCCAATGGGAAAACTGCCTCCCCACCTCGAGCTCCAGAGAACTCGCGTCATCTGCAATAAAGATGCTCCTATCCATGTAATACTTTCTTTCCCTTTATATTTTCTTTTTGTTGGACTATTTTGAAATTTGAAGATGTTGAACAGTTTTTGTTGAATCTGGAGCTAGTTAGTGATTTACACGGCCGTTTTAGATATTGACCAGGATTTTTCTTGTCATTGATACCGTGCTTTAGCTGGAATTTGAAGGAAAAGAAAAGAAATTTTTTTATTGTTTTGATTTTTTATTTTCGGGGTTTCTTTTTCTCAGTTTCTTCAAGCTCCGGGGGAAATTTTTTTTTGGATTTAGCTTAAATATAGTTAAGTTGCCTAGACAAGTATAAGAAATTTCCTTTATGTGAATATGTATATTTTCTGTTTATACCAATGGTTGAGGTTTTGGTATAATTTGCTTCTAGGTGGTTAAATGTGAACTAGCTGATAAAGTTAAAATTGGCATCTTTAGGAATAGAGATTAACAGATATGACAATGGAAGCATCAAACTTCCTTAGGTTAGCTTTTTTTTCTTTGCTGCTTATTTGTTTTCTATGAAAAATTTATTTATCTCATAGCCTAATAATGCTTTTGTATCTGCATCTTGTAGACAGAGGGCATAACCTATAGTGGTGCCTACGACTCTATTGAAGTAGACAATACTAGACGACTGAACCATTTCCGTGACAACTTCAGAGTTGAAGTGGTTCGACTCACAGAGGATGATATGGAGTTTGATATGATTGGTATAGATGCAGCAATTGCAAATGCATTTAGGAGAATCTTAATAGCTGAGGTGAGAATACTATTTAACGACCTAGGATTACAAAATCATGGATAGTCATGGCATAGTATGCCCTTAACTTTATGAGTTGTCATTTATGCTAGGTATTTCACTTTGATTAATTGACCTTAAATGCCTTGCTGCACCTATCACAAGACACCCCTTATATATATCAAGTTAGTAGGTCCATTGGGACAGCACTGGTAATATTCATGAATTTGATTGATGTACATGCAGCTTCCAACAATGGCTATTGAAAAAGTTCTCATTGCAAACAATACATCGGTGGTTCAAGATGAAGTTCTTGCCCATAGATTGGGTCTCATTCCCATCAATGCTGACCCAAGGCTCTTTGAATATTTATCAGGTCCAAATGTTTATCAGGCTTTTTATTATTTTTAATGTTTTCTGTGATAAGGATAAGATATGGTATATTTCTGCTCCTCCATCTGTTAGAAATTCCGTTGTGTCACTCACCCCTTTTTCTTTTCTACTATAGAAAATGATCAGCCAAATGAGAAGAATACCATTGTTTTCAAACTCCATGTTCGTTGTGAAAGACGGGCACCACGTCTTACAGGTATAATTATTTCTTTTTCATCCAAAAGTTTTATTCTTTGTGAATTTGATCATGCAATATTTCCTTTTGTTTTTTGTGTCAACTTAACAATGATCTTGAATATAGTAAAATCCAATGAGTTGAAGTGGTTACCGAATGGAAGTGAGCTTATTAAGGTATCTGGAAGCTCTACCTTGAATTCGACCTCAAAACCTGAAACTTACACTTCATTTACTCGTAGTCAAGAGATCATGCCAGAATTTGCCAACAGTCAGATTGGCCCCAAGCATCCTGATATTATTATATCCAAACTTGGCCCTGGTCAGGTGAGGTTTAATTTATTTTGTGCTCATAGTTGTTGCATTATCGGCATCATTATGAAAATTCAGGGGGCCTAGTAACGAATCATTAGTAGTAGTAAAAAAATGTAGAGAACCCTTGTTTCCTAAACTTGATCAAGAAAATAAACTTGGGGCATGCTAATGTAAATAAACATAAAATAGAGCCTTTAATCCTGGACCGAGATCAGGATATGCTAAATCAACTCAACTGCATTCTTATTTCTAAATGAGCTTTGAGCCAGCTACAGCCTTATCATTAGATATGCTGCTCTGGTTCCATTTGTTTACGCATCATGGACCAAGTTTCTTTCTTAAATGGTGATTGAGTAGAAGAAATTTTCTTTCTGATTGTTCAGTTAGAATTGAAATCCTGTGATAAATGTCCAAACTAGTATATAAAACTTGGCTGCATCCCCTTTAATCTGAAAGAAAAGATTAAATCAGTTTATATTGGTCTTTGCCACAGGAAAATGCTTTTTAATTGTCTAAAGTTGATGCATTTTATACTTTCACATGTATAATAGTGAGCTTTCGCAGTTTCAAGTTGTAATAGTGGTTGACTTCTCTGTGTTAAATAGATTTGCCCTTTTTTCTTGGTAGGAAATTGAACTAGAAGCACATGCTGTTAAAGGCATGGGTAAAACGCACGCGAAGTGGTCCCCTGTGGCTACTGCTTGGTATCGGATGCTTCCTGAGGTAAGATCTACATTAGAGGAAGGTTTATTGTGAAGTGTGTTGTCTTCCGGCTTTTAAGTGCTCCTTTTTTTTTGTTTCCTTTCTAAGGGTATTTTAATTCTGGTGTGTAGGTTGTATTGTTGGAAGAGATTGAGGATGAGGATGCCATAGAACTTGTAGAGAAATGCCCGGTTAATGTATTTGATATTGAAGATATTGGTAAAGGTGAAGTGATTTGGTTCCTGTGAAGATATTTGTACGGTTTACATTAAGGAATGTGAACATTACATGGTGTCAAATGGCCTCCTTCTGATGGTTGTCTCACTTTCCTAATTAATCGTATATCACCAAACAGGTAGAAAAAGAGCAACTGTAGCGAGACCTCGGGCTTGTACGCTATGTCGGGAGTGCATAAGAGGTGATGAGTGGGACAAACGTGTGGCACTACGGCGGGTTAAAGATCATTTCATATGTAAGTAGTATTGTCTGTACACTTATTTTACAGCACTGGTGAACAATGATTTGGGTATTGATGTGAGAAATCTATGAGAACTAAATGATGCTAACAATTTAATTTATAGCTTCTACTGATACTATTTCAAGGCAGCTTTTTAACGGGGAATGTTTTATAACAATTAATGGTAGCAATTGAATCTAACTTGTAAGGAAGACAGCGATGGATACAATGATAAACATGTAGAACTTTGGGAAATTGGGGTCAGTATCAAATTATTAACTTCAACATCTGTGTGAGGTATACTATAGTTAAGGTGGTTTTCTGAGTTTCAAATAACATTTCCTCTGCGGTAGTGGTAACTGACTGCTATATAAGGTAAAACTAAATGTGTTCGCTACTGCTTCATTTGGCGTTTCATGATTTGTACTGTTTCAACCTTTATGCAAATACTGAAATTCGACATTATTCCCTGTTGAAAGATATTTGGGTTCTAATTTCCGTTTGTTCTTTACTTTCCAGTTACAATTGAATCAGCTGGGTCATTACCTCCAGAAATCCTGTTTACTGAAGCTGTGAAGATTTTGGAAGACAAGTGCGAATCTTTGATCACTGAAATCTCTTGATGTCTGGTTATTAAGTCTACTAAAAATGCTTTTCTTTTTGGTTACTAATATATAAAATCAAATATAAAATGGCTGTAAAGAGACAGGTATGTGATTTAAAAGATTGTTACACTGATATAACTTGTTCCCTCAATTTTTACCACTGAGGGAAGTTTTTTAATTTTCTCCATTCTCTGATCTTGTTTCTTCTTATTTTCTTTTGGAAAACAAAACCATTTTCCTTCCTTTGTTTATGAAATGAGGAAAAGATTATATGAGGAACTTGTTGCAGGAGAGTGCTCTGGATATTTACATGATAGTATGGAAGTGGAATCTGTGTGTGTATGAAGATCATTACAAGGAATAATACATACTTGATTTTGATTGAATCATTACAATGTTGTTTTGGCAATTTCTCAGTGATTGGTAGGTCCATAACCTTCATGTCACTTTAGCAAGAAATTTCCACAATCAAATACCTAATCAGAGAATATGCCTTATACTATTATTGTCCATAACACTAAAAATAAGCCATAAAAGCTTTAGATGAGTGGCTTGGCTTGTCAAAGTTGGATAATTGAGTTCACCCATTGTCCTGTTTCTCTCATCTTCCTTTCTTTTGGTTCAAGTGGTCCCTCAATCCCTGCATGTATACACCCAGAAAAACAGCTTTTAAATATATTTTCTTTTAAAAAAGAAAAAACAAAACCCTAAATTGGGTTTAACTATTTACCAAATTATTAAATTTTTTTGGTTTATGTAGGTACCATCTGAGCTTGTGTACTTTGATGAACTTTATGTGGCCACCCATATGGAGCATGTTACCAACAGGTGGCAATAAGGACAAAAGCATATTGGTCTGCTGTGCCAGCTCACAGTCCCTATCCTAGTAGTAGAGAAATCAGTGTATACATGTGTGTGTGTGTGTATATATATATATATATATATATATATGTTGTTGATGTTAGATTTCTTCTTGAATGGTAGATAATAGTTTAGCCAGCCATTATCCCTTTTTTTTTTATTCTCTTGTCCAGTGTAAGTATATACATTTAATTATTCATTAATTCAATAAACCCTAATCAAGAATAAGGTAAGTGACAAGGTAGGAAGATCAGGCAACAAGTTTCCAAAATCCTCAATCAAGAATAAGCATGTTAGGTCAATTTTGCTAATTGCTGAATTCCTTGTCAATTAGGACATGACATAAAGCAGCAGCACATGATCTTTTTAGGCAGGTCACTGTACAATTAAATAGTGCTTACAAAAATCTAACTGATCAATTCAAGGACACATATTTATTAGTAAATTATATATATACATATATATTAGTTAGGTCAAAAATATTTGTGTTACTACTAGATATCTTCTGAATTTATGAAATTATTTTAAAATAAAATTAATTAAGAATTTTGTTTATATATTTATTTGTATGGTATAAAATTGATTTACTGTCATTTGTAAGATTTAAATAAAATAAATTATTTATTTTATCAAGATTAGTTTTAAATACTGTAAAAGATAAAGTATGAACAAACAAAAAAATTATTATTTTTATTAATATTTATATCATTACATAAAAAAAATAATTATTCTTAAATAATTAATTAAACAAATTACCTCAAAAGATTAAATTAATAAAAAATAATTAACCTACTTTAGTCACATATAAACTCTAACTTATTAAATTTTGTACAAAACTAATTTTAATAAAAATAAGATTGATTTTACTTAAATTTATTATCTTAAAATTTAAAATTCCAATAATTACAATAAATCCATTATGAGTTTATCAATAAACATAATTAAGAATAAATTTTTTTATTTATTTTGATAATAAAAAAAATTCATTCATCATGTTTACTCAATTAAAAAAAAATTAATGATTATCAAATAACTTTTTTCTTTTAAAAAATAAAATAATCTCTCTGAAAGATAAATTTTTGCATGGTAATAATTAGGTTATATTAAATAATTGTATTATGGTTGATATAACAATGAATGAGCCACCTAGGGGAGAAGAAAATGGCTTTACATTGACTGAATAAGCCACATTATTATTAATTTATGGTTTAATTAACAACTTAATTTCTTTGTTTAATTAATTACTTTCAGAACATAATTAAGAGCTGAAGATAATTATGAGGTCTGGACCCACAAGTTAGGCATTGACTGATTATCTTCATCTTCATATATTCTCTCTCTCCTCATATTTCTCATCATCACACTTCACAGCAACTTTCTGAGCCACTCTCTCTCTCTCTCTATATATATATATATATATATATATATGCAAGAAAGAAAAAAAAAACACTTGGAAGAAAGGTTGATGCCAAGTTCAATTTAACAAACATACTTAGAGATATTTAATTTAATTGTACCTTAATGTAACATTTATAAAATTTATACCTTAAAGTAAGAGTGAACAAATTTAGAGATAATCTAAATTTTATATTAATTGAAGAAATATGTTAATTGTGTTAAAAAAAATACAAAAAAAAAATGTGTGTATATATAGAATTATGTGTGAAATCAGACTAAGATATCAAAATTATACTAAAATTAATAAACTTTATAGTGTATTAACTAAAATATCATATATATATATGTTTTATTTTTCTTATTTTTGTTTATAAATTTTAATTAAAATAACTCAATGTAAGATTTGATTTTTAGTATAGAGATAGAAAAAATTTAGTTGGAGTTCATCATTTGTGAGTGATGGAATCTTGTCCATCTGATTCAGTGGTCACTGCTCATCATGCAATCCATAAATTGATAATCAAAAGGCTAAAAGAAAGAAAGAAAGAAAGCAAGCACTTTAGACTTTATGGACCACAAAATAAGGGCGTGTTTGGTTTTGAGAAAGAATATCAAACTCTAAAATAGGAAACTAAAAAACATATTTAAACAAGAAGAAAAATGAAAAGAAAGAAAAAGAAAAGGCCCAAAAAGAATGAAAGACAGGTTGGAGCCTTTTAAGGCCCATATGTTTGATAGAGACTTTTGTTTAGTGTTGGGGACAAAACAAAATACATTGAAATAATTGAAACTCAAAAGCTTTTTACTTTAGCTTTGACCCCTCTCCTCTTTTCATGGTAGACCCAAGTCCTCCTTTTGACACTCTCAAAGTTTCTTCTTTTACTCTCTCTCTCTCTCTCTCTCTCTCTCTCTCTCTCTCTCCACACATTTTCGTGGAGAGGAGTCCTGATTGACAATTCTTTTATGTCTATCTACAGTGCTGATGAGTACTGAGTAGTGAGTGCTCTTTCTCCCTTTTAAGTTATTTCTTTCTTCTTTTTCATCCACTGCAAAAGCAAAGGCTCTCTCAAAGTTCTGATTTTTGAAGCTATCATCAGGTATTCTTCTTTTATGAGAGATGGGTTCCTTTTCTTCTATTCACTTTTAACTGGTTTTATGATTTGCTCGGTGGGTTTTCTTTGTTTGTTTTTTTTTTTTTTTGGTTCTTTGTTTTTTAGCAACTGGGTCTTTGTGGGGTTTCTGGATTTAGAGAGGTGGGCCAATGTTCTGGAGATCTGTATGAATCTTCTCTTCTTTGTTCTTATCCTCTGGTCTTTTGGCCTTTGCTAAGTGTTTCCTGAGGCATAGAGGAACTACATTTTTCTTGTATGAATTGATTGTTATCTTCCTGTTGAAAATATTCCTAAAAAGTTTGCTTTACAATTACAAAAAAAGTGTAGTGTTTTTCAGGTACATGAATGTCTTTTATTTTTTTCATCATAATACATTAGCAATTTCTTTCTGGGTTTCTAATTGTTTCTCGGGATTATGGTTTACCTCTGCATGATATCCTTGGTACGTGTGTGTTCCTTTTCTCTTCTTTTATGAGAAATGCCTCTGCTATGCTAACTTTGTCTAGTTCTTAAGTTAATTTTGAGTTGTTAAAGAATTCAGTTCTCTTGTTAGTGGCTACTTCATTGGTTGACTATACTTCAACTGTGCCATTTGGGTTGCACGTGATCTTGTCAATGATGCCTTACTAATTTGAATTTAGGTTGATTACTTGGATCCTGTAACTAATAAGAAATAATACTAAACCTGTCTTAGTTTGTGCTCTTCTTGCTCAAACATTTTTAGTAGCCTTTTGGTACTTCTGCCTCTTGAGCTTTCATTTTAGTGTGCCATGGATTTGGATATCTGTGGTTGGAAGAATTTGATTGCATGACAGTTATGCTCTGTTTTGTCAATTATATATTGGTAGGCTTATTGCTTGATGGAGTTGGAGAAGAGATTGGAAATGACTGATTCTGAAGGGAATCATTCCCTGAAGCTTGAGGCTGCGTGATAGGTTCAAACAGTCCAATCTATGTAAGATTTATGTCTTCTAAATGGCCTCAAAATCGGGTGCCAGAGCTACTCCGGAAAAGCAGAGGAAACCAAGTGATAATCAAACATCAGAAGGAAGCTGTAGCCAGCCTGCAGCCTTGCAGGTTACAAAGTCGAGTAAATCAGAGCCAGTTAACCCTAGAAAACTACCTAATAGTGCCCAACAGGTTCCTTCAAAGCCAGTTTCTGTTGCAACAGCTGTAAGTGGAAAATCGGGGAATTCTACTAAACAATTGTCTCTCAATTCGCTAGCTGATGAAATAGGTACAAGTTTATCCTTGGCTAATCTGAAACAAGTGCAGACTTGTATGGATCCTGAAGTGAGTGAGACAAAGGGCTTATCAAAAGGTAATTCTTATCAAGAGAAGAAAACATTAGAGCCTGAAATTAGTCCCACATCAGATGTACGTGCTGAGAGAATTAGCAGCCTTGAAAAGACCAGTGGGAGTGTCAAAGCTAGTGATCAGGCTGATTTTGTTGAGAGTGGGAAGACCAGTATGTGTAGAGGAAGCACAAGCAGCAATGTGAGTGATGAAAGTACTTGTAGCAGCTTTAGTAGCAGTATGAACAAGCCTCATAAAGCAAATGATATGAGATGGGAAGCCATACAAGCAGTTAGAACAAAAGATGGATTATTGGGTTTGAGCCATTTCAGACTTTTGAAGAGGCTGGGCTGCGGAGATATAGGAAGTGTCCATCTTGCAGAGTTAACTGGAACAAAGTGTTACTTTGCTATGAAGATTATGGACAAAGCATCTTTAGCAAGTCGTAAGAAACTGCTTCGAGCTCAAACAGAAAGAGAAATATTACAATCTCTTGATCATCCATTCCTTCCAACTTTATATACCCATTTTGAATCTGACAAATTCTCATGTTTGGTTATGGAGTTCTGCCCTGGAGGTGACTTGCATACACTTCGTCAGAGGCAACCAGGGAAACATTTTTCTGAGCAAGCAGTGAAGTATGAAAACTTTCCTCCTTGTAGTGTCTTTGTTGTTAAATCTCTTAAATGAATTTCATGAGCATTTATTCTTATTTTGGTGCTTCCTTTTCCAAAAGTATCTAGTTTTTGCTAGACCAATTGTGTATCATGTGTTTTCTACGGCTTAAATGTTGTAGATCTATTTTTTAAACATTTATGGGATGAATACTTGTTTTGTTTCCTTTGAATTAGAATTTTGATTTGCTCTATAAACAAAGGCTATGTTTGATGCAAAATCGTAAATTTAGTGGAAGTCTTCTGTAAATCCATGATTAATTCAATCAAGAAAAGATATAAATTATATTAGAAGGCAGAAAATCAAACTCATAATTTTGTATGAAATTGGAACCTTGCATGACAAATATGGATTTAGAATTTGGAATTCGTTATTACAGTTCTACCTGAAATTTTGCATGTGGCCAATTTTTTATTATTTCAAGAAAATTTTCATTATCTTCGAGTTGGATAAAGTGTGGATATGGAAATGAATTCCTCTAAATTTTTTGACGTAATCCAAATCTAGCCTAAGCTCCTAGGTTCTTCCTTTAAAGAATGAGGTAGAGGTCCTTCTTAGTGATGTGCTGGCCAATTCCAGTTAGAACGCTAATATGCCTAGAGTGAAGTTGTTAGAAGTTATTTCAATCAAAACATGAAAAATAAAATGTGATATACCCTGATGAATGAACATGCAGATGTTGATTGAGAAGTCAATAAAACAGGATTGTTTCTGTAGTGTAGAAATCAGACGAAAAAAACCTATCCGGACAATGTTATGCCAGAATTTTCTGATAACTTAGCTGTAAGTGGTTTACATTTACTTGAGGATTTCATTTAGTTTTGTACATAATCAAGCCTATCAATAAGTGTGGCTTGGTATTCACTAAGTATGAAAGTGGAGATAAAGGTTACTTCTGTTAGCTCAGTCCTGATCTCAGACATGAATAGAACGTGATTTACTTTCCCTCGTTAAAGTTAGGAATTCCTGTTGAAATGAGGTTTCTTTTTGTTTGAAACTTAGGTTTCTTAACATTTATTTGTATCTAGTAATAGCTTTTAGAACAAGATTCTGTATTGTTAGATTGTAATGGCCGAAATGCTTTGTCCTGCAAAGAACCTAGGCATACTCTTCCATACCATCCTTTATACTTAAACATAACAAGTTTGATTTTATCTATTTTGAAAAATGTCAATAGAACCTTTCCTTTTTGTTTTTGATAAAATCTTTATTTAGGCTTAGGCTATGCGTGGAAGACATCCAAAATCTCTGTGGAATTCATTCACAAACCAAAATAGTTAGAAGTTATTGAAGTAAAATTTGAGCGCACAAGGAACTCTATGTCAAATTAGAGCAATGGAGTAACTGTATACCTACTAATGAATTCCGCATGAAATCAAGATTTGCTCTGAATATAGCCTGAAGTATGGAAAATGGTAGGAGAAACTGGTAGGAGAATGGTGGAGATAACCTGAATAGTCATGATTGCATTCTCCATCCAATAGTTATTGTAATGATTTTTACATTATTTAAAATGCTTGCTAAATGCTCATTGTTATTGTATATCTTCTTTCTTGCAGGTTCTACATAGCAGAGATTCTCCTTGCCTTAGAATATCTTCACATGCTTGGGATTGTTTATCGTGACCTCAAGCCAGAAAATGTTCTTGTGAGGGAGGATGGACACATAATGCTTTCTGACTTTGATCTCTCCCTACGCTGTGCTGTCAGCCCTACATTAGTCAAATCATCATCGCTGGAGTCTGAACCTTTGCGAAAGAACCCTGTTTATTGTGTTCAACCTGCTTGTATTGACCCTTCTTGTATACAGCCATCGTGCGTTGTCCCAACAACATGTTTTTCCCATAGGCTCTTTTCAAGCAGATCTAAGAAGGATAGAAAACCCAGATTGAAATGGGAAATCAAGTCATTCCATTGCCAGAGCTTATTGCTGAGCCCATCAATGCTCGCTCGATGTCCTTTGTGGGAACCCATGAGTACTTGGCACCGAAATAATCAAGGGGGAAGGCCATGGAAGTGCTGTTGATTGGTGGACTTTTGGTATCTTTCTTTACGAGCTATTGTTTGGTAAGACTCCATTCAAAGGATCCGGGAATCAGGCCACTTTATCCAATGTCGTAGGTCAGCCATTACGCTTCCCGGAGTCACCAGTAGTGAGCTTTGCTGCAAGAGATTTGATAAGGGGTTTGCTAGTAAAAGAGCCACAGCACAGATTGGCTTACAAGCGTGGAGCAACAGAAATCAAGCAACACCCCTTTTTCGAAGGTGTGAACTGGGCTTTAATCCGTTGTGCAAGTCCCCCAGAGATCCCAAAACCAGTTCAACTTGAGCAGATTCCGGTCCCAGCATCAGCTAGCAGTAAAACCAGGCCCGGTGCTTTTAAGCATGATCAGAGTAATTATTTGGAATTCGATTTCTTTTAAATTATCTGCAGCAAAGACATGGTATGTTTGTTTTTGCTTTAAAGGGAATATGTAGAGTTTTTGAAATATCGATGATGTTCAAATTATATTAGGGTTTTCAGAGATACAAACAATCACATGTTTCATGTTTGATTGCCATTCTTGAAAAAAAAAAAAAAAAAAGAACCTTTGTATACATATTGTTTTT
>NW_019014680.1:1092529-1109722 GCF_000150535.2 Carica papaya | reverse complement strand
CCTATAACATTCTGTCTTGTCAAGAATTTATTATTTTCATACAAGTTAATGAAACAGATTCAGTGAAAACTTTTCAAAATGTTTGAGGAAAAGAATTCCTAAATATGTCTATCAAAAAGGTTCAGAATTTTTCACAAACTCAAGTTTGAGCAATCAAAAATCTATTTGACCTACCTATAATCAGGTCCATCGTAGGCAAAAAATTGGAGATAAAAGACACAGCAGGTTAAATAAGTGGAGGTGTTTTCCAAGAAAAGATTTCTCTACGCATATTATGTTCACATATTATTCATAGAACATGTTACTCCACTGAATCCAATAGCATAGAATTTAGAAACAATTTTATTTTTTAAATTTAATTTGGTTGATTAAAATGACTTATATAGTAAAAGAGCTTTGCACAATAATCTATAAAACAATTGATACAATTTGATCCCTTAACTCAAGCAGAGTACCTCTAGAGTCCACTTCTTCGCCATACTATGATTGAAAGAGAAAATGTGAAGACCTATGTTAAAGCAACCTAAGACTTAATAACAGAAAATAATAGGGTGGGGGGACCAATGGAAGCAGCAAAAAAGAGTTTGAGCCTAGTAGGAAGCTAGTTTCTTTAAGGAACTAATAAGTTCAAATTCGTTAAAGATTTATATTAATTATTTAGATTAGAATTAGAATAAAAAATTGGGAAAAAAAACTAAGATTAAGATTCCAAGAACTATAATTACATTTAGATTAGAACTTGAAACAAAACTAGAACTATGATTCCTAGAATTGTAATAAGAATCTAATTCAATTAGCGTCCCTGTAAATACATCTATTATCATAAATAAATTATACAGCTATTAATTCAAAGAGTTCATCTCTAAAAGATCGGAGGTTCTCTTATACTAGCCTCACTATAGGCCGGCAAGGCTGGAAAAACCGGTCACACTAGCAGGCCCCGTGACCTATCATAATATATCCATGTGAATTATGTGTCCTGTTCCTATAAATATAAAGAAATTCTTCCATCATTGTTCACTAGTGATAGTGAAACAGTGAAGCAGAGTCAAAATAAATATTCTGACCCAACACTGTTGGTGAAATACTCCAATAATTAGGCTTATTAAGTCTTAGAAAAACCAATCCCATGTATTCGCATAAAAAAGTATCTGTGTTATTTCAATCAAGATTTAGAACAAAAATGTACACATCATACTCGACCTGATTGCATAGAAAAACTTCAACACAATAAAGTGCCACTTATCAAGAAGAGAAACAATCTGATTCTATATGTAAAAGAACTAAAGCTCACTGCTACCACTAAAATCAGTACATACCATTGATACAAAAGTATATACGCATAAAGAAAGTCAACGTCATGATTTATTCACCAGAGCCTATTCAAGATGATGCAAAATGTAATGTTGAAAGTAAAATGAGTAGAATTAGATTAGGCTTACAATATCCTTGTCAATTGCTCCACTAGCCAAATGTATCTACTCGCTCCTTGAACAGTGTAGTCTTTTAATCTCTCAGAAATCCAGGTCCAAACCCTAGCTCAACATCAAAGAAAGAAGATTACCTCACGTTTTCCATAACTCAAGACTAATGAAACCCAGAAAAAAAAAAAGACTAAAACAAGAAAAAGAAAACAAACAAAAGAACTTGGTGGGTGAAAAAGAAAATAAAAGAAAAACCAAAACAGCCTACTTTCTAATTTCTTACCCAACAGAAAAACCCTAATCAAACCATTAAAGAATCATGAACAGGTCAAAATGAAAAGAACGATGACCCACAAACACTCCCTTACCAACGACAGAGCCTCTTAAAATCGACGTTGAGAGCGATCCTCTTCACCGATCCCCATCATCATCTTTCTCCAAAAGTAAAGAACTTTCTCAACCTTTATAGCCCTAAAAACAAGACCCATAAAGAAAAATCCTCAGTCGTGCAAGAATATCTGCCAGAAAATTCGGCAGCAAAATTTTATCGCTGAAACCGAAAAGATCCTATCTTCTTGAAAAATGATTTTCTAAAGCTTTTAATCAGGAAAACAATTATTCTGTTTGAAGGAATCAAAAGGTAACTGCTGCAGTCTACAGAGAGAGAGAGAGAGAGAGAGAGAGAGAGAGTATGAAATTCCGAAAGGTGTAGAAGACAAATTTTATATACCCACCAGGGCGATCAGTGGAGGAAGAAAGGTGATTTCCTCATGTTGTGCAAATGACTGCTCGTACCTTATATTTATAGGCTAAGTCATTTACAGAAATACTTAATTTGTAATTTAATTAATTTTTAAACTGGTTTTTTAAGATTATGAATATGTAATTAAGATAATTAAAGATAAAAATTTGATTAACTTTTTAAGATAAGATACTTTAAAAATTTTCAAACTTTTTTAAATATCTAATTATTTTACTGATCAATCTTATCAAAATAATTTGATAGATACAATTACAAAATCTACAGGAATTAATTTTTTAATTATATAAATAAATTGAATTTATATATTTATATATTACTAAAGTGAAAATAATAATTATTACCTTCAATAAATTTTAAATGTCATTTTCCACATAGAATTTTTAATAAATTTTATTATTAACTAAAAAATATATGTTAAATTTAACAATTTTTTTATTTAAAGTGTTAATTCAATTACTCCTGAAAATTAACATAATTATGTGTAATATGAGATAAGAATAATTATTCATTTTAACAAGAATATTTTTAAAATATAAATTATATCCAAATGCACATAAAAGTATAATTTATTTTAAAATCTATAAAATATTCTATCATATATACAAAAAAAAAAGTAATACTGAAAATTGTTATGTGTCTATTTTTTTATTTTAAAAATATTTTTATTTAATATGGTAAAATAATTATGGATTAAAAATAACTATTTATTTAAAATATATAATACAAAAATAAAATTAATATAATAATATATATAATTTGTTTATAAATTCTATAATTATGAAATATTTAAAATCTTAACTAACGTATTTTTGTTTATTTTTATTAAAAAAAATAAAGTTAATTTTACGTAAAAAGAATATACTCTTAAAATTTTAACAATATTGAGAAGCGTAGTGATGTGGGACCCTTGAACCTAAGAGTGCCACGTCAGACTCGTAAAGTTCGAAAATGTAAAAAGATAAAGTGGGAAGATAATGAGAGATTATCGTTTATATTTATCGGCCGTAAAATATGATTAGATTAATTTGTTATATATTTAAGATTATCTTAAAAATAATTCCAAAAAATAAATAAATAAATTATCTTCAAAATTTTTAATTTTAAAATAATGTTTATATATACCAAAAAATTCAGGGGCATTTTTTTAATTTAGAATTATCAATACTTATTAAATCGATTTACATTTTTATTATTTTAATTACTATTTATTATTTCTTATTATTCATTACTTGACCAATTTAGTTATTATAAATGGGTAAAATATGGTAAAAAATTATGCAAATAATTAGATATTGAAGGTAAAAAAGTATATTATAACCATATAATTAAAATATAAAAGACAATTTTTAAAGGGTAATTTTTTTTCTTTTTTTTTTTTGGGGTTATATGTTCAAATATGAATATGGTACAAAAAGGTAGTCCATATTGTGTAATGATATGGTTAGGTGGGTGACGGTGGGCCTTGGAGGTTTTCCTGTCAGGCCTAAAAGAGTGTGTATCCACTCATCTATTGCTTTCCGCCAAAATCTCAAATTCTCAATAATTACCTTCAAAAGTCATTTAATTAACAATATTAATCTATTGTTATTATTTTACTAATTTAATTAAGTAATTACAATTATTTTTTAAATAATTATAATAAATATTGTGAATGCTCGGAACTTAAAAAAAATAAATTCATAAATTAAATGCGAAAGCGATTAATAGAGTTATGATTTACACTACTTATACAATAATTTTGAATATTGAATATAGTTATAGGAATGTTCATTCTAAAAGATAAACGAAAATTAAATAAATAAAACGATAAACGAATAATTAAGCATCTTAAGACAACTTTTACTAGTACTTGAATGAAGTTTGCACAGTGAACTACTCACAACCCTCTTACTGATCGGGATCTAGATCTTAGTCATCTTGATCTGAAATAGTGAGCTACACCAGTTCAGTAAGAATATCACACTAATCACATATACGAAAAACTGAAGATTAGTAAAAAAAATTAAAAAAATAACTAATAGAGCCATTTCTTTATTTAAATACATTTAAAACTTGAAAATATTTATTAAATACTTACCATAACGAGTTTTTCAAAGATAACCTATGAAAACTCATATTCATATCACTTTTTACTTTCACGTATAAGAAAACGAGAAACAATAGTTTTCATTTCGTACGTATTTACTGGTGCCCCTAGGGGTCTTTAGGGGGTCCCTCTACTCGTGACTCATTTCCAATTTTATGATTGATCGACCGTCTCATATTCCGTACAGTAATGGGTGCCAAATATTTCATCGTCTCGATACTCCGTCTGATATGAGGATGAACCATATCTCCCAAACATTTCAGATAAGGGATTTCTTAGTCCCGTCCGACTGAGATAATGTTCACAGTAGGGTTCTCTAGGTACCAGACCTGTCTGCCCTTTCATTAGGTAACTAGTAAGTCTTTCACATATAGATATTTACCAACAAACAACTAACAAACTTATACTAATATTTTATATCACATTCACATATCAATTAAATTACATTCATGTTGACGGTATATAACCAAAATAACCAGATAAGTTGATAAGATTATTGAACTATAAATTAAGAATATGTACTATATAAAATTAAATAAGTAGAACAGTACAGAAAAATAAACAAGAAACCAAAATAATTATGAACTAATCAGTTACGGTTCTACTAGTAACTTGTAATTATTTTTAGAGTTTTCTAATTTTTTACAAAAATACAAAATTATACATTGTTAAGCCTCAATTTACCATGATAGAAAATAGAGTGAGGGATCCTTACTCGAATCGGTATTTTGAGACATCGAGCTGTCTACTACGCCTCCTAACGGATATTGAGTTCCTTGAATTTTTTTTTGTGGAATTCTAAATACTCATCATATACCTAAAAATACCTCAAAAAATTCAAAATCGGTATCCAAAACTCATTCTGGCCAATTTTGAGATTATGGCACAGCGGTGTCGTCGTGCTCCAACACTCGCTTCGCCGCCCACGATGGTGGTTCTCCTCGTCCTAACCGATTTTGGTTGTCCCTACAGAAAAACACGTTAGGAGCCTCAGTTGGTTAGAAAATTACAAACAAATCGAACCTACCGGTGGAGGGGACCTGCGGATGCAGCGGCTCTGCCGCTCCTCCTTCACAGCTGAGGTTTTTTCTTTGGCTACCATTTACAGAAAAAGACAGTGAATACAATGATCGAAAAATTACGTGAAATGGGAATTGAGAATGGGCTCATCGAAAGAATTTTAAGCTTTTAGCTGCAGTGACTCTGCGGGGGCTTTGTCTGTGAGTTTCGGCTCACCTATCGTCCATCTTGCTCTGATTTGGCCACATAGGTACTCAAAATCGAATTTTAAGCTGATAGAAATTTTTTTTACCTTTTTTGGCAGTTAGTAGTGGTTCCGGTGCAGCGGCGGTCGACCTCATTCTCCGGTGTTTGGTTTTTTTTTCTCCAGTGAGGGTTGACGGCTAGGGTTTAGGTTCTCGTGTGATGCAAAAGTATTTATAACCATCCTGCATTGATTTGAATCGTTTATCGCGATTGATCTCGACCGTCTGATCACGCCTAAAGGGAAAACGAATCCGAACCATCAACGTACGCGGGATCGAACCTGAGTCGTCCAATCGCAGGACAAGCAGATCGCCAGTGTGGTACCGACGTAAGTGCGTCTTGCCACGCAGTGCGCTTCAATTCATCGAAACTGCTAACTGGGGGGTCCTATGTGGCCAAACTTTCTCTATGTGTACACTGACTTCCTATTTTCATTTTTTCTTTCAAAAACATTCTCAGAACCTAAATTTTTACCATATTTTTCTAAAATTATTTTCAATCTCGTTCATAATTCATTTTTCTCAAAATTTCACATAAATAAAAATAAAATAAAATAATATATTATTTTAAATTAATAATTCAAAAATAAAAACTTTGTCTCTGGTTGTTCTTCGGGCTCAAATATTACAACTCTCTCTCATTTAAAAAAAATTGGTCTCTCAAATTGGTCACTCTCTTACTCAGTCGAACAGCCGGGAATACTAGGCCTGAAATATGATTCTAGTTCCCAAGTAGCCTCTTCGTGCGTATGGTTCTGCCATATAACATTGATGAATAGAATTTCTTAGTTGTGAAATACTCTACTGTTTCAGTCTATAATGACTATCGATACCTCCTCATGGGATAGATCCTCATATGATAGATCCTCATAGGATAGATCCTCCTATAGTAAAAAGGACTCGTGGGATAGGATGTGTGAGGGGTCCGGGTTGTACTTATGTAGCATAGATACGTGGACACATTATGAATCCTAAATAGCTCTGAAGGTAGTGTTAGTCTGTAGGCGATCGTACCAATCTGGTCTAAGATCTCAAATGGTTCGATGAACTGGGGATTTAATTTTTTTCTCTTACCAAACCTACTGATCCATTTGAAATGAGTGACTTTAAGAAATACTCGGTCACTTTTCTCAAATTCGAAATCCCTCCTCCGGAAGTCCACATAACTTTTCTGTCTACTCTGAACTATCTGAATGTTCATCCTTCGAGACTGTTGATTGGATTGTCTTATGTGGTCAAACTTTTTCTATTTGCACTTTTTTTTTCCAAAATTATTTTAAATCTCGTTTTTAATTTATTTTTTCTCAAAATTCTACTTAAATAAAAATAAGATAAATTAATTAATTATTTTAAATTAATAATTAAAAAATAAAAATTTTATCTCGAATAATTTTTCGGGTCCAAGTATTACAAATATGGTATATTAAAAGAGCAATAGTAATCAAAATTTCACCTTTTTAATAAGAAGGGGATGGTAATGAGCACCACAAAGGCAAATTGGTTATTAGAATGATGATCTTAAAAGTAATTAATTTACTTGTCTTATCTATAAATCTATATATACAAATTTAGGCTAGATAGCTTTGGGTAGGAGATAATTATTGTCTTACTTAATATTAGACACTAAAATTTTTATAGTTAGAATAATAATTAATTTCATTTTTTTTAATCTCTATTTCTTAGTAAAAAAATCATACTTGAAATTATTATCTTCACTCTCACAAGTATTATTATTACACTAGCACTATTAATATTGTTTTTCATCTCCAATAAAATCGTTGTTACTACTGACGTCACAATCATCATTATTATTTTCATCTCTAATAAAATTGTTGTTACTACTGATGTTGTGACGATTATCGTTGTTATTGACACTAATGTTATTATCACTAATATTCTATATATATTTGATGCGTCAAATACCACTGTGATTGCCACCATCAATTATTATTATCACTTCTATCATTACTCTCTATTGCTACTACTACCATCATTTTTATCATTACTCTATATTGTTGCTACTATCATTATTATTATTTATATCCTGACTATTATTAACAAAAAAATCATTACTGTTATACATATTATTACTATTACTATTGTCGTTGTCGATGTCGTCAATGTTATTTTTTAATTCACTAGTGTTACTTTTATTGACATTACAATTATACTCATTTGGTCCTTAATGAGAAATATTTATGTTGATATAATTCTCTATGAGCTTTACAAATGAAAGGGTTATTAGTTCCCTTCATATAACTTATAAAACTAATTATAAGTTGTCAGAATAACCTATACAAATCGTAAAATATTTATTGTTATAAGTATTAACCTATACTAACAATTTTTCTATATGTATGAGTTGATTCTGTATCAAAATCGAAATCACTAAATAAATATTTTATAAAAAAGATTTCGGTGAAACTAAATATTTTTAGACTCAAATTTATTATAAGATTTAATTAAATCAATTCAGTTGAGTTTCATATTACCTAAAATATATCAAGTTATAATTTCATGAAAATATAAATATGTAAACTCTTAGTTTAAAAAAAGAAAATTTTTACCTTAATGAAATTACCATACTGGTAATTATATATGATCCAAGTGGTTTAGCCGTATGAGAATACATTTCTTGGTATTTACAATCATTTTTAGTTGAAATAATCGACGTACACCGCTTGCCTATATGTAATGATGTCACTAAACGGCACCGTTTTGGCTTCGCACGTGTCCAAATCGTTTACAACTCTAACAAGTACTTACTATTTCAAGCTAAAAATTAAATTGAAATGAATTAAATATTAATTTGAGTAAATTCCAAATAATATTAGCGTTTGGTGCCAAAAATTAATTCTTCTAGAACCAGTTCAAGCCTAATATCATTTAAAATGAATAAATATAATTTGGCTTTGGATCTGCTTACCTATGTATAGAATCACGAGTAGTCAGTACACATTTAATAAAGCTAGTTTGGGAAAGAGGCTATATGATATACACATACATACATATATGTATAGACGCATACCCTTTTGTTTTTTTGTGGAACATATACATGCATTATGGCCTTTAATTTGTTTTGTTATCCTTTCTGAATAGTTCATCTATTTTGTGGATAAGTATTTTTAAAAATTTGGGAAATCAACGGACTGTTAATGATATATATCCCTGTGTTTGACTTATGTATATGTTATAATTGGGAGATATATGCATATCTATGCACGTCTCGTGGTGAGTGAATCTACAGAGACAACAAATGGAGAGTGGAGAAGCTGGAAGATCAGGAGCTGGAGGTGTTAGCCTTTTCGAGACAAGAAAGGCGAGAAGTAATGGAGTGAGTTATAAAGTATTTGCCGCGACTATAGGTGTTGGGATACTGCTGATATGGGTGTACAGATTGGTTGAGTTGCCGGCTTCATCAGGTGGAGTTGATGGTGGAGATGGAGATGGAGATGGAGGAGGAGGAAGAAGAAGAAGACTGGCTTGGATTGGTATGTTCTTGGCTGAATTATGCTTCGGGATCTACTGGAGTTTCACTCAGGCCGTTCGTTGGAATGTTGTTTATCGTTATCCTTTCAAGGACAGGCTTCTTCAAAGGTTCTCCGATCTTTTTTTCCTTAAATAATATTTATTTATTTTCTTTTTCGGTATTTCAATGTGCGTACATATATACAAGTGTATATATACGTATGTACTTGGATGTTGTTGGCCCAGAGATGTTGGGATAGAAACCGTGATTGGGTATTTACGATGTTGAATTTTGTGAATATTTAAATTGAGATTTATAATTATAACATGTCGGGGATATAATTATTTAAATTGTGATGTATGATTATAGTTGTATCTATTTAAATATGTATTAAACAAAATGAAACTCGAATTTATTGAGATGTTTTTGTATGAGACAGGTACGAGAACAAGTTACCAGGAGTCGACATTTTTGTCTGCACTGCAGACCCGAAAGCAGAGCCACCATTGTTGGCAATTAACACTATCTTATCGGCAATGGCCTACAACTATCCAACTACGAAGTTGAGTGTCTACCTCTCCGACGATGGTGGCTCCGAATTCACATTCTATGCAGTCTTAGAGGCTTCACATTTCTCAAGATCTTGGATACCCTTCTGCAAGAAATTCAATGTTGAGCCTAGGTGCCCTGAAGCTTACTTTTCCCGACAGTTCAAATCGCCAGCAATGGAGGAACATGATGATCAAGAATGGCTAGCAATGAAGGTAAGTTCAATTGAAAATACTGATTATTCAATAACGTTGCTTTGTATGGCAAATTGATTTGCTTTTCTTTTTTGTTTTGAAGAAACAATATGAAGATATGAAGAACAGAATCGAGTCAGCGATTGTTAATGGTAGTATTTCAAAAGAAATAAGGAATCAACATAACGGATTCTTAGAATGGAACGATAAAATAACAAAACATGATCATCAGCCAATAGTGCAGGTATATATAATAAATGATTGATAAATTCAAAAAATAATTTATAAGCTCAAATAATATTGACCATATTTGGTGATTTTCACTATTGCCAAGCTTATGTTTTCAGATTATCATTGATGGGAGAAAAACAGATGCTGTAGATAATGATGGTTGCCGCCTACCTACTTTAGTATACATGGCAAGAGAAAAAAGACCCTCAGTTCCTCATAACTTCAAAGCAGGAGCAATGAATGCGTTGGTAAATTCATGTTTTTGTGTTTGTATAGTAGCTTAAAGAAGATAATTATATGACAAAAATTAAAAAGAAAAATAATGATTCATCATAAAAAACCACGAACCTCGAATTACAACGGAACTAAACTAGTTTTTTCTTTGTATGACATGGTTTTAATTGCGTAGATAAGAGTATCATCAGAAATAAGCAATGGAGCTGTCATCCTTAATCTGGACTGTGACATGCATGCGAATAATCCCGACACAATCCAAGAAACACTTTGTTTCTTCATGGATGAAGAGACTGGACATGAGATTGCCTATGTGCAGTATCCTCAGTGCTTTAGTAATATCACTAAGAATGATTTTTATGCCAATTCTGCTACAGTTATTCAACAGGTACGTATGACAAACGATAAATAGATCAAAATCTCATATTTATAGACTACTGATTGGATGTTAAAATCTTATACATAATTTCTTAGGGTCTGATTTCTTTTAATCTATGATTGTTTATGTAGATTGAACTTGCTGGCATGGATGGATATGATGCAGCCATCTACATTGGCACCGGTTGTTTTCATCGAAGGGAGAGTTTATGTGGAAGGAAATTCTCTGAGGATTTAAAAGGAGAGTATTTATGGGAGACAAACAAAAAGAATGTTGAGAAAACGGTTGAGGAAATGGAAGAAGAATCAAAAGTTCTTGCTGGTTGTAGCTTTGAAAAGGGCACTCCCTGGGGCAAGGAGGTATGTTCCTTTATATATATATATATATATATATATTTCCATCATTATGGATCAAACTTCTCTTTTTCTTTTTTGCAGATGGGATTGGTGTATGGTTGTCTAGTTGAGGACATGATTACTGGCTTATCGATCCAGTGCAGAGGCTGGAAATCATATTACTATCTCCCAGACAAAGCTGCCTTTTTAGGGCTTGCTCCAAACACCTTAGACCTTAGTCTTATACAACACAAGAGATGGTGTCAAGGGATGTTTCAGATATTTATCTCAAAGTTTTGCCCTTTCATATTTGGACATGGCAAGATCAAACTTGGTGCTCAAATGGGATATTGTGTTTATCTCTCTTGGGCTCTTCTTTCTTTACCTACATTCTACTATGTCATGGTTCCTCCTCTTTGCTTGCTTAAGGGCATTCCCTTGTTTCCAAAGGTAATCACTTTTTTTTTTTTTTTTCATAACCTTTTTCTCCATTTAATTTTTTATTGATCTTAAAATATATAATCTTCAACAACTAATGGACCAATTATTATTACTATTATGATAATATATTTACAAGTTGGCAATGTTCAAAAGTTGGAAGTCGTCCATTTGTATTATTATTACTATTATTACCTATTAATTCTTTGGTTTATTGTTGGGTTCATTGATTACAAAAATTTCTGCCACTCGAATTCTCGTAGGTTTTTGAACCTCTCTTGAAATTGACATCACGTTTAAAGTTTAAAAATTATTTTATGTCTAAGAAGTCGTAATAAAAATTATATAAAATAATAAATTCGATCAGTTTTAACATCATTTGAATTATGTATATTAATCTTCTTTTTCTTTATATATAGATTTACACAATCTTTACATCCAAACATGTTAGATTATAGTGTCAATTAAACAATAGTCCACTGTATCTTATGATTAAATGGGATGGAAGTAATAGTTAAGATTCAAACATTTGACACCTAATTCTAATACTATCATAAATGGCAAAGCAAAATATTTTTTTTTTTTATATAATTTGATAAAAAAGTATAATCTATTATTGTTATATATTGACAGTTTCTTAATTGTCTCAGGTGTCAAGTTTATGGTTCATACCTTTTGCATATGTTTTTATCACCAAGAATGCTTATAGTTTATTGGAGGCCATGAGTTGTAAGCTTACCCTAAAAGGTTGGTGGAATTTACAGAGGATTTTGGTGATTCGAAGGACTACTGCATATATTTTCTCTTTCATTGAAACAATTATCAAACAATTCGGACTATCAGAAACAATATTTGATCTCACACCTAAAGCAGTTTCTCAGGATGTGTTGAAAAGGTATGAGAAAGAGGTCATGGAGTTCGAGAGCTCATCGTCGATGTTCATTATTATAGCAACATTAGCAATGGTTAACCTTTTTAGTTTTCTCAAATCTTTCAAGATCATCATTTTTAGGCCACAATTTGATAATCTAGAGAAGTTAGCCTCTCAATTTGTTTTATGTGGGCTAATGGTTATGGTTAACATGCCGGTGTATGAAGCATTATTTGTAAGAAAAGATAACGGTAGGTTTCCTTTCTCAGTTATGTTCAAAGCCTCTGTGTTGGCTTCATTTGCATGTCTTTGCTTGTAAGTTAGACTCAATTCCATGTGCTAGAGTTTCTATAAATTTAAGATTCTATTGAATGTGGATTTACAAAGAGTACATACATATATATATATATATATATAATTGTTTTTTCTTTATTTTATTTGCCAAATTGCATATAAGTCAATTAAATTATTGATACTATCAAAATCATTTAAAGTTACAATAAAATTGTGTTAGAAAAGGGAGGGGATGGGGGCGAGAGGGGGATGGAGAAAGGGAATGGATGCCTTTAAGGAGGAGATTTGGACTTTGTAATCATAGATGATGACTAGGGGAGAGGTTGAGGAATTAGATATCAAGCATTTTTTTTTTATTTTTTTTTTTACTTTTAATTTTTTAATTAATAAATAATAAAAATTAAATTAATTTTTATGCATAAAATGTTTTATGATATTTAATAAAAAAAAATATCTAATCAAATGTTGTCATGTATCAAGTTTAGTAACATAATATTTACAAATCTATAATTAACTACATATATCATCTATTCAAATCATAGTCTGAAATTAAACATGTACTAAATAATAGATATGGGGATTTGGGTTTAAAATCATTCTTACCCCCGGGATCTCAAACGGTGCTGGTATGTCTCCATAGCGACGTTAAAACTCTTCCACAAAGCCTACACACTCACAACCTATGCACATACACCATTACAAAATCTTTGGAAATGAGAGGTGACAGATACTCGGTTTGGTTAAAGCAAAAAAAGGAAACACTCATCGTGAACTTACCTTGATCATGATAGTGCTTGCAAATGTTAGAGGACCTATCAATTTATATTCCCTCTGCCGCTCACACATTGCCTATCTCTCCTTTTCGGCCGCGCAGATCTCCTTTTTCCTCTCTTTTTAAGTCTCACGACTCTTTCTCTTCTCCTTTCTTCCTCTCCTATTCGTCCCTCTCGCAGGGTTTCTTTTTTTTAAAAAAAAAAAAAATAGGTCCCTTTTATACAGAGTCTGATTAATCGTGATGGTCCAATGGGTGGGTTTAGATTTGGGTCGTTCAGATCATTCTCCTTTGCTCCTCTCTGTGCGATTCATTGTGTGGCAAGATCAGACCCATTTATTTAAAAACAACATATTTTGCCGTTGTCCTACCACGTGGCTTCCTTTAGTTTGTTCTTCGAGACACCTCAACCACTGAGGTGGGAACTTGTGAAATGGTTTTACCCTAAATGGTGACTTTCAAATTCTTCTTTCCAAGTAGAATCCAACTTGGTGATTTCAACTTCTAAGATACGCAAAAGCATGATAATTGATTCTTGACACCTTTAATGGAGCCTGCAAAATGCAATAATTGCATGGATCAACAAAGTTAATTTGTAAAATATAGCTTGCATGGTAGCCAATTTGTGTATATGCTCTTTTTACTTCTTGTTACATGCACTTGCAAAAAAAAAAAAACACTCTCGAAAAAAAAATACAACACATTTCAGAAAGATTTTCACACCATTATGACTACCATGTGAGTAAAATGTGTAGCAAGATAATGAAACATAGGTGAAAGAGGGGTCACCTACACTAAACTCATACCATGTCACTTTTAATAATGTTGAAGCTGTAAATATGGTACTAAGCACTGACCGAATCAGCGAAATACTAAGAAATATAGTTAAAAAGAATCAAGTCATTCATATGTTCCTTAGTATATCGCTGACCGATCTGTACTCTTCACCAGTTTAATTGTTTTATTTAAACATATTATGTAATGGGGAGATGATTATAGTGTTTATAAAGAACATCCATTAGTTTGCTAATAATAAAAGTATATCTAGATTTGAAATGCAACACATTAAAAAAAAATGATAATTTAATTAATGCTTTTAATTTTTTAGAATTAAATTACTGTCCAAAGGAATCATATCTCCCCAAAAAAAATATCATATCATATAAAGAATAATATATCCTAAGAAGAAAAAAGTATCATATCATAGAAGGAATTGTATTTCATAAGAATGAAAGTATCATATCACAATATGATAGCTTATACAATCATATTTATTTTTCCTATATATGACAAGTGATGTGAACATGGACACGTACCTTAAAGAGAATATCCAATCCAAAAACATGAGAAAAACAAACCCAACAATTAAATGATATAATGGTACTTACATCTCAATCCAAGTGAAAGAGGTAATAAGTCAAAAAAAATGGAAGACTTTTAAAGAATTAAATCTCGGCTGAAAATGAAAGATTATGACCAACCTCAAACTACCATTTATTTTCTCCCTAATTTTTCTACAATAAGTTAAAATCTTCTACGGTAAAAAGTTTCTAAAAATGAATATTTTATCTAGCCTAATTAGTTAATTTTTTTTTTAATTTTTCAATTAAAGCAAGATTTAGTTTTTACAATTAATTTATGAGATTTATTTCCTTATATTATCTATGACCTTACTCAACAAATAGACCTTCAATTTCTACTTGTAACCGTTTAAGTTTTAATCAATAAACTTAGGGAGTTTATTTCAATTAAGAGAGGTGTCTTCAATTGATAGGATCAGAAGGAACCCAAGTAGGCCCAGTAAAAGAACGTGCAGCTGGGAAACAGTCAAAACAGTTTCAGTACCTCCACGATCTCTGCACAACTACTGCATCCCACGTTTTCATCAGCATATGCATTTTATTTTTCACATATTTAAATTCAGCTTCTTAATCTTAGAAAGTAATGGTAGAATTTTTCTGTATTTAAATAACTCCAGCATCTTGAATAAAAACAGAGTTGAATTTTACAAATTAAATCTTTGGTGTTCCTCGCTCCAAAAGAGAAAAAAACTTATTTACTCATTAGCAGCATCTGATCGGGACTTATCAATTGGTATCAAAGCTAAATCAAAATGGCATCCAATAAAGAACGTATCGAGAACTTAGAAACAAGCCTCGGCGGTTTGTAGGACAGCTTCAGTCAGATGGAGCTCGCGATGTCGACAAATTCTGCATCATCGAAGATAACCTCAAGCGACTGACCGACACCATCTGTAATGGCCCCGGAATTTAAATGGAAATGTATATATGAGAAAAATTCTAAGTGCGGAAGCGGAATAAAATTTTTGATTAATATCCCTTTCACAATAATTCAAACGTACTAAACGTATTAAAGAATAAACTAAATAAAGTAAATACTAAAGATGAATGTTATAAATAAAACTATAAAATCTTTAAACATCTGCTCGCCGTCTTCCTGCGGGACGGGCTCGGGAAAGAAGTCTTTCTAATCTGAAATGGTTAAGTAAGGAATGAGCTACACTAGCCCAGTAAAGACATCACACTATCTCACTATCACAGAAGTAAAGGTTGGTAGAAAACAAAAACGACCAATGGAGCATAATTTATAACAAACTCATTTATCAATAATAAAAACCTTTACTATCCACTTACCTCAGTGAGATTCATGAAAACAACTTATGAGAAACAATAATATCATAAACATCATAAGATCATGCACACTCTATAATATAACACATATCATACTTTTGTATTTCAATAATCAGGCAACAAATTTCTTCTTTTATCAGCCTACTAGTATCCATGGGGATCCATAGGGGGTCCACACTACACGTGAACCATTCACATTAGTAACTTAATTCCAGGGTCGTCCCCATACCCCGTCCAGTATGGGCACCAAAACCATAAACCTCAATACCCCGTCTAGTATGAGGGTGAAACGGGCCGTCCCTATACCCCGTTCGGTATGGACGCCAAAACACATAAAGTCTCCATACCCCGTCCGATATGAGAAACCACGTTCCCGGTAGGGTTCCCTATGGATCCGGTCCGTCCACCATCTCCCAGGATATCTAGTTAGGCTGTCGATATTATCCATTTATCAATTCACATACTTTTTTTCATGTTTATTAATCTCAATTATCCAATCAAATATAAACACGTAAACCAGTAATGGACACCAAATAAGGCAACACAACATCAGATTCACAATAATTCAAACTATAATAAATGAAATCGTGATTCATGTATACGAAACCATATAATAAACACATCAGACACCATACTGCATTCAAAACTGTAAAATAAATCAAACAACACCTGACTAAAAAATACATCAGATTCGGGCTCTATTTGCAACCTTACTTAATTATACATATCTATTAATTCATAACATACCATTTTATCATTTATTAGGCTTTAATGCACAATAGGAAATAGAGTGAGAGATCCTTACTTATTTTGGAGTCTGAAATCAGGTTCTTACTGCGCCTACGGGTAGTCCCTAGATTTTCTGAATTTTTCTCTGAAAACTGAAACACACTTCCGGTACCTGCGCATGTCCCCAAAAAACCCCAAATCAGACCCAGGACCTATCCGACCAATTTTGAAATTCCGGCATGGTGGCTCCGCCGTGCTCCGGCGACGGCATCGCCGCCCACAGCGGCGATCCACCTCGGCTTTTCGGCCAAATTCGACCAAACTTGCATTGGTTTCTGTGATAAAACACTCCTGAGGCCCTCGGTGGGCCAAAAAATTTTAGAAAACCGAGACTTACCAGCAGTGAAGCTCTCGGGTGCGGCGGTTCCTCCGGCGCGAGTTGCGATTTGATGTTTCACTCCGGTCAACCCGTAGAGAAAAGAACGGTGGTCACAATGGTGTAAAAATTA
>NW_019014680.1:1029441-1058727 GCF_000150535.2 Carica papaya | reverse complement strand
TTCCCCGGTGCGGCGGCAGGTGGCGGGGGCCAGCTCCTCCGGCGTCTGGTTCTTCTTCTCCGGCGAGGCACTGGCGGCTAGGGTTTTTGTGGTCAGGTGTGGGTGGGGTTATTTATACCCTTTGCCTTTTAATCTTAACCGTCCATCAAGATTAAATCTGGACCGTTCGATCGCGATTTAATTGGGATTAAATCTAGGCCGTTCATCGCGATGCAATCTGGGCTGTCCGTGCCTGATTGAATCTGGGCCGTTCGTGCACGTGAATCTGGGCCGTCCGTGCGCACGTTTGATCTGGGTCGTCCGTGTGCGCGGGAACGGATCTGGGTTGTCCGATCATGCGCACGCGGATCGCCCACGTGGCTCGTTCCCTGGTCAGCGTTGCCTTGCCACGCGACACGTTCTGGTTGGCTGGGGCTGCTGACGTGGCACAACTTTTCTAAATTGTGTTTTGACCCCCGGTTTCTGATTTTCTTTTCAAAAGCACCCCCAGAATCTAAATTTTCACCCCTTTTTTCCAAAATCAATTTCAATTAAATCCAAATAATATTTTACCCAATTTTATCATTATTATTATTTTTATTTTCATTAAATTAAAAATTAAATAAATAAATAAAATTTTTATTTTTATTTGGGTGTTACAACTCTCCTCCTCTTAAGGAAAAATTTGCCTCTTACTCTTGGTCGAACAAATAGGGATACTAGGCTCTAAATTCTGATTCTAGCTCCCAAGTAGCCTCCCTGGGCGTGTGGTTCTGCCACACGACCTTTACAAATGATATTTCCTGGTTGCGGAGTATTCTACTCTTTCAGTCCGTGATACCGACTGGTACTTCTTCATAAGACAAGTCCTCTTGGAGTGGAAGCGGTTCATGAGCCAAGACATGAGAAGGGTCCGGGTTGTACTTACGTAGCCTAGATACGTGAAACACGTTGTGGACTCTAGAGAGCTCGGGAGGCAATGCTAGTCTGTAGGTAACAGTACCAATCCTGTCTAAGATTTCAAAGGGTCTAATATATCGGAGGTTTAATTTTCCCCTCCTGCTGAACCTATTAATTTCCTTGAAAGGAGTGACCTTAAGAAACACCTGGTCGCCTTTCTCAAATGCTAGGTCTCTCATCCGGGTATCTGCATAACTCTTCTGCCTACTCTAAGCTGTCTGAATGTTCTTCTTGATTTTAACTATCTTGGACGTGGTCTCCTCTACCAACTCCGGGCCGAACAATCTTCTATCGCCCACTTCCTTCCAACAAATCGGTGATCTGCACGGGCGCCCATATAACGCCTCATATGGAGCCATGCCGATGCTTGCTTGGTAACTGTTGTTGTAGTAAACTCTATCAGGGGCAGATGGTCGTCCCAATGGCCCCTGGATTCAAGGACACATGCTCGGAGCATATCCTCAAGCATACGAATTGTCCTTTCTGATTGTCCATCAGTCTGGGGATGGAAGGTAGTACTAAGAGACAGCTTTGTTCCCATAGCTTGCTGGAAGCTACTCCAAAATCGAGAAGTGAACCTGGGATCCCTGTCCGATACTACTGTCACTAGAACCTCATGCAATCTGACTATCTCCCGGATATACATCCTTGCCAACTTGTCCAATGAATCGGTCATCCTGATGGCTAGGAAGTGAAAAGACTTGGTAAGTCGGTCAACGATTACCCATATGGCATCATGTCCTGAACGTGCCTTGGGTAGCCCCGATACGAAGTCCATGGTGATATGTTCCCACTTCCACTCCGGGATCGATAAGGCTGAAGTAACCCACCTGGGCGCTGATGCTCTGCCTTGACCTACTGACATACCAAGCATTTAGATACAAAGTCGGCTATGTCTCTCTTCATCCCATGCCACCAAAACCGGGGTCTCATGCTTTGGTACATTTTGGTACTTCCTGGATGCATGGCAAACTTCGAGCTATGGGACTCCATCATGATGTCCCTTTTTAACTCACTGTCATCTGGGACACACACCTTGTCTTGGAAACGAAGTAATCCATCAGCAGATATTCAAAATTCTGAGCTCCCTCCCTGTTCTGCATCCTTCCTGCGGGCCACCAGGGCAGGGTCAACTGTCTGGGCTTCCCTTATTCTCTGGATTAACTCGGGCTGGACTGCCAGGTGGCCCAAACATGTGACTCCTTTCAGATCATGAAGTCGAACCTGTTGCGTGGCCCCAATTGGTCTGCATTCTGAAACCATCAAATTGGCTAAAATATCTGCACTTTTCCTGCTGAGGGCATCTGCTACCACGTTACCCTTACCCGGATGGTATAAAATGTCACAATCATAGTCCTTAAGGAGTTCCATCCACCTTCTCTGACGCATGTTAAGATCCCTCTGAGTGAATATGTGTTTCAAACTCTTGTGATTGGTATAGATCTGAAAGGTCTCTCTGTACAAATAATGGCGCTAGGTTTTCAAGGCATGAATGATTGCGGCAAGCTCCAAATCATGGGTGGGATAGTTCTTCTCATGATTCTTTAACTGTCTGGACCCGTATGCTATAACATTTTCATGTTGCATCAGGACACAACCCAGGCCCAGATAGGAGGCATCACTATAAACTGTATATCCTCCCGATCCACTCGGTAAAGCCAGCACGGGTGTAGTGGTCAGCCGCTTCTTTAATTCTGAAAATTTTTTTTCGTAGTCTTCATTCCACTCAAACTTGGCATTCTTCTTTGTGAGTCAGGTTAGAGGAGCTGCTAGACTGGAGAATCCTTCAACGAACATGCGGTAATAACCTGTCATTCCCAGGAAGCTACGGATTTCCTTAAGTCAGCTTCTCCCAGCCAAGTACTGCTTCAACCATTTTGGGATTCACTTATACCCCTTCCTTCGATATGATGTGTCCTAGGAAGACGGTCTGCTCAAGCCAGAATTCACACTTACTCAACTTCGCATATAACCTCTTGTTTCTAAGGACCTGCAAAACTTGGGCAAGATGGTAAGCATGTTCTTCTCTGCTTTTTGAGTAGACTAAGATATCATCGATGAACACGATGACAAATTGATCCAAGAACTCTCTGAAGACCCTGTTCATCAGATCCATAAAGATTGCCAGGGCATTGGTTAGCCCAAATGGCATGACCAGGAACTCATAGTATCCGTACCTGGTTCGGAAGGAAGGCCGTCTTGGGGATGTCTTCTGTTTTTATCTTCACCTGATGGTAACCTGATCGCAGGTCTATTTTAGAGAAGACCTGTGCACCCTGCAGTTGATCGAAGAGGTCATCAATCCGGGGAAGGGGATACTTGTTCTTGATCGTGACCTTGTTCAATCCTCTGTAATCAATGCACAGTCTCAACGTTCTATCTCCCTTCTTTGCAAAAGTGACTCTTGCACCCTAAGGGGACATATTGTGTCTAATAAATCCACTATTTTGCAATTCAGTGATTTGTTTCCTCAGCTCTTCCATCTCAATGCGGCTCATGCGGTAAGGAGCAACCGAAATGGGCTGGATACCTGGCTGTAGGTCTATAATGAACTTGACTTCTCTGTCCATTGGTAAACCGGGCAGTTCGTCTGGAAACACATCTGGGAAGTCTCGGACTACTAGAATCTCTTGAATATAAATTTCCTTCTTGGGCTTGCCTAGTCAGAGAAAACAGCAAGATTAAGGTACTAGAAGTTAAGAAAACTTGTCATCAAGGAATAAGTACTGAATAATTTTATTAATTTGTAAATGGCTCATCGTTAAGAGGATTAAATACAACTTTCTTGTTAAAGCAATCTATAGTGGCATGATACGCTGCTAGCCAATCCATTCCTAAGATTACATCAAAATTCCCTGTGTCTAACCCTATCAGGTCTACGCTCAGTTTTTTATTTGCTATCTCCATGGCACAAGCCTTGTAGATAACTTTTCCTAGTAGTGTTTCACCCCCGGCAGTAGATACAAACAACAATGAATCAAGTTTATCAGGTGATACATTAATTTTGGAAGCAAAAGCATGTGAAACAAAAGAGTACGATGCACCAGTGTCAAATAAAACATGAGCAATATGGTCACATATAATATACATACCTTATACCATATTCGGGTCGGCGTCGGCATCCTGCTGAGTAAGGTTGTAAGCTCTGCCCTTGATAGGAGGTCTTCCTTGATTCTGGTTCCTCGGGCATTCTCTTGCATAATGCTGGGCACTGCCACATATGCGACAAGTGTTGTTGAGGCGGTAGCAGGGTCGGTCCCCGTGATCTCTGCCGCAGTGCTGACAGATCTTCCCACGTGCTGCCCCTGGAGCCTGAGGGGCCTGGATGGCTGGTCTGGGCCTCTTATTTGGTTGGGCAGGTGCAGTAAGTGCTGACCTGTGGAACGGAGCTGAGGGTCGGGAACTCCCTATTGGCTAAGGACGGGTGTTGAAGCTCTTTTCCACGATCTGTGCTTTTGCTAGGACTGTTGAATACGTCTTGAGCTCCAGTACTAACAAGTGTTGCCTGATCTCCAGGCGGAGACCCCACTGGAATCTCCTGGCCTTTCGACCCTCATCCATCAATGTCTCCGGGGAGTATCGGCCCAGCTCTAGGAACTTACAAGCATATTCTAACACTATCATGTTTTCCTAAACCAGTTGAACAAACTCCATTTCCTTTAGGTGTCGGATGTGCTCAGGGAGATACTCCGCATGGAAGGCCGTTAAGAACTTCTCCCAAGTGACTGGTGTAGGCAGGGTGGTCTGCTTGAGCTCCCACCAACGTCCTGCTTCCCCTACCAACATGTAGGAAGCAAGGGCAGCTCTCTGCTCAGGAACTACTCCCAAGGTCCTGAAAGCTATCTCAGTCTCCGCCAGCCAGTACTGAGCCTCTTTAAAAGAGGATCCCCCTGCAAAGGTGGAGGGAATCAGTCTCCTGTACCTCTCTATGTAGCCCGGGTCGATCAAGGAAGGAGCGGGGTCCCATGGAAGGGGGACTGGACCCGGCTGGGGATAGACTGGGGGGTCTTGTGGTGGCACCTGCTGATATGATGGGGGCACTGGCTGTACTGTGGCGGTGCCGGGTAGTACCGTGGCTGGGGCACCAAGTTGTACTGTGGCAGTGGTGCCGGGTGGTACTGTGGAGGAGCAGGCTCGTGTCGGGGTGGCTCGGGATTAGCCTGCTGTAGCGGAGGCTCAACCTGCGGTAGTGAAAGAGGGTCGGGTAACTCCCTTCTCTCCTCTCGCCCTTGCTGGGTAGCTATGAACCCTTCCATCATCTCAAATAATCTGTCTACATCCTTCCGAAGTAAATTATCCCAGGCCGCTCGGTTTAGTGGGGGTCTTCCTCTCCTCATTTCTTTGCACCTGCATTTCATAAGGAATGGTTGAGTAACGACTTATCAGTGAGTATTTCTTTAAGCATTATTGTGTAAGGGATGGGTCCGAGGAATGCGGCTCTGATACCAACTGTAACGGCCTCGGAAATTTAAATGAAATGTATGTATTAAAAATCTCAAATGTGAAAGTGTAATAAAAATTTTGATTGACATCTCTTACACAATAACCAAAACGTACTCAAAACATGAAGGAACAAACTAACTAAAAGAGATACTCGAAATAAAAACTATAAATATAACTATGAAGTCTTTAGGCGTCCCATTCGCCGTCTTCCTGCGGAACGGGCTCGGGAACAACGTCTTCCTGATCTAAAATAGTTAAATAAGAAATGAGCTACACCAGTCAGTAAAGACATCACACTATCTCACCGCCACGGAAGTAAAGGTGGGTAGAAAACAAAAATGACCAATGGAGCATAATTTATAACAAACTCGTTTATTAACATAAAAACCTTTACTGTCCACTTATCTCGGTGAGATCCATAAAAACAACATATGAAAGCAGTAACATTATCATCATCATGAAATTATATAGACTTTATAACATAACACTTACCATGCCTTTGCATTTCAATCATTAAACAATATATTTTCCTCTTTTACCAGCCTACTAGTATCCATGGGGATCCATAGGGGATCCTCGCTACCCGTGAACCGTTAACATTAATAACCTGATTCCAGGGCCGTCCCCATACCCCGTCCGGTATAGGCGTCAAAACCATAAACCTCCTTATCCCATCCGGTATGAGGGTGAAACGAGCCATCCCCATACCCAGTCCGGTATGGGCGCCAAAACACATAAGGTCTCCATACCCCGTTCGATATGAGAGACCACGTTCCTGGTAGGGTTTCCTACTGACCCGGTCCGTCCACCGTGATAGGAAATAGGGTGAGGAGTCCTTACTTGTTTCGGGGTCTGAAATCGACTCTACAGTGCGCCTACGGGCTGTCCCTAATTTCTCTGAATTTTTTCCCAGAAAACTGAAACGCACTACCAGTACCTGCACGTGTCCCAAAAAATCCCAAATCAGACCTAGGGGCCCTTTTGGCCAATATCAGAATTCCGGCACAGCGGCTCTACCGTGCTCTGACGGCGGCAATCCGCCTCGGGTTGGCCATTTTCGGCCGAATTTGGCCAAACTTGCATCGGTCCCTGCGATAAAACAACCTTAAGGCCCTCGGTAGGCCAAAAAATCACGAAAAACCGAGACTTACTGGCGGCGGTGCTCTTGGGTGCGGCGGCTCCTCCGGCATGAGTCGTGTTTTGATGTTTGACTCCGATCAACCTGTAGAGAAAAGAACGGTGATCACAGTGGTATAAAATTTGCATCGAACGGAGGCCGGGAAGGGCCTCATCGGAGGCAAAAATAGAGGGGAGTCGCGGCGACGGTGCCGGACTTCAGCGGGGTTTTTTGGTCGTTTAGCCGGTGGTTTGGCTCCGATTTGGCCATAGGCGGATTCAGCATCGAAAAACAAGCCAAATGGAGAAAATTTACCTCGGTTGACGGTCGAAAACTTCTCCGGTGCGGCAGCGGGTGGCGGCGGCCGGCTCCTCCGGCGTCTGGTTCTTCTTCTCCGGCGAAGAACTAGCGGCTAGGGTTTTGTGGTCAGGGGTGTGGGTGGAGTTATTTATACCCTTTGCCTTTTAATCTCAACCGTCCATCAAGATTAAATCTGGACCGTCCGATCGCGATTTAATTGGAATTAAATTTGGGCCGTCCATCGCGATGCAATCTGGGCCGTCCATGCCTGATTGAATCTGGGCTGTCCGTACGCGTGAATCTGGACCGTCCGTGCGTACGTTTGATCTGGGTCGTCCGTGCGCGCGGGAACGGATCTGGGCCGTTTGATCGCGCGCACGCGGATCGTCCACGTGGCCCGTCCTGTGTCAGTGTTTCCTTGCCACGCGGCGTGTCCTGGTTGGCTAAGGCTACTGACGTAGCTGCTGACGTGGCACAATTTTTTTAAATTATATTTTGACCCCCCGATTTTCGATTTTCTTTTCAAAAACACCCCCATAATCCAAATTTTCACCCATTTTTCCCAAAATCAATTTCAATTAAATCCAAATAATATTTTTACCCAATTTTATCATTATTATTATTTTTATTTTCATTAAATTAAATTAAAATCTAAAAAATTCAAATACAAAAAAAAAGAAAAATAAATAATAATAAAAATAATAAAAATAATATAAAAAAATATTTCGGTGTTACAGAAATGATATTTTTGACGCTCGTACTAGATGAGGTATGGGGACAGTCCGATTCACCCTCATACCGAACGAGGTATTAAGAAATGATACTTTTGGCACTCATATCGGACGGGGTATGAGAACAGCTAGTTAAATGATAAGTTTTGTTATGGGTTCACGCGTGGTGGGACATTCCTATGGACCCCCAATGATACCAGTAAGCAAATAAAAAAAAGAAAAAGTTGTTGTTCTGGCTAATTGAATATGAGATTATGATGTTGTTTGTGTTATTGTCTCTATAGGTTAGTTTTGAAAATCTCGGTATGGTAAGTATGTAATAAATGATTTTATTTATAATAAATGAATTTATTTAATTTAGGAGCTCCATTAGTTATTTTTATGATTTTTACCAACATTTATTTCTGTATCGGTGAGTAGTGTGATATTCTTACTGCGCTAATGTAGCTCACCATTTCATTAACTATTTCAGATCAAGATGACCAATATCCAAATCCCGATCAACAAGGGGGGTTGTGAATAGTTCACCATCCGAACTCCTTTCAAAAGCTAGTAAAGGTCGTTTTATGATACTTAATTATTTATTCTTTATTTATTTCTTTGATTTTTTGCTTGTTTTTTTAGAATGGTCATTCCGGTATCCCTATTGGGTATTCTTAATTATTGTGTAAGGAATGTATATCTTAATTCTATTATTTTAATGTATACCATAATTCTATTATTTCACTTCTGCATTCAGTTCATGTCTTTATTTTTTTTAAAATGATATAATTTGACTATTACTATTCCTTAAAATGTATAATGAATTGTTATTTTAATTATTGCTTTCATAAGTTGAATTTGAGAACTCAAAAGTCGAGTATAAAACTTACTTTTTTAAATTAAGTGAATTTATCAAAAAAAAAAAAACTCCATTAGTTGTTTTGTGATTTTTACCAATTTTTTGTTTTCTGTATCGGTTGCTAAGTTGACATTCTCACTGAGATAGTGTAGTTCATTTTTCTTATTTAACAATTTTAGATCAGCAAGACCAAGATCTAAATCCTGAACAATAAGAAAGTTAGCGGCTAAAGATTGCCTCCTATGTCCCATCGGAGTTGCTCTGTGGAGGTTGATTCTATATGATTTTAGTTATATTTATATTTATGTTATTTTGGTATTTTTTAAGGGACATTTTCGTAACTTTATTGGCCATCATAATTTACTGTGTAAAGAACATAAACTCTAAATTCTCAATTACTTTAACTTATTCATTAATTTAATATTTCTATTCAATAAAATTCTAGACTTTTACGTATGAAGTACTTGTATTATTTAGATAAAATGTAATAATTTTATATACAAATATATATATTAGTATTTAAAAATATGTTTATGTGAAGGAACAAATTCAAGTCACCAAGTTCTTATAAATAATACATCATAACACATCAAGCAAACTTCATAAACAATACACAAGTAGAGATAAATTAAGTACATTAAATTGTTTGTTAATATTTATTGTTTATAAATTATTATCATTTTGTTTATTTTTTTTACGTAAATTATCACTATATTTATTTATTTTGATAAATAAAATACTAAAATAACTATATAAGGACTAACATTATGAGATATTTTAGCATAATTAGCTATTTTAAAAAAAATTTAATTTATAAAAGTTAATATAAGAATAAATTGAAAATTAACTATAAATTAAATGAGAATCTATCAAATGCGATTACATTTCAAATTATTGTTAAATTTTAAAATACCATATGGTGTTAAATTCATATATTAAACTTTAGTGATACTCAAAGGTAAAATTTACAATTATTTGTTGAATTTAATAATTATGAGCATATTAATAAAACAAAGAATAACAAAATTAGCCCCATTTATTTTAAAATAAAAAAATTATAAACATAGATTATCTCCAAAGATATTATATGAATACCAAGTAATATTTATTTTGACCTAAGTCAACTATTATTCAATAATCATAGACCTCCTTTTTTTTCTACTATATTATAACTTTTCATCTTGATTCGATATATATAATAAAAAATACATCTAAAAAATGATGGATAAAATTTTAGAGTAACAATAGAAATAATTGCAAGATTATCGTAATTTATAAAATTAAATTTTAAAAAAATATAATTTATTGACTGAATGATTAATATTTTTATTTATCTTTACAAGGGTATAAATTTAAATCAAAATGTACTCGTTTTCAAAATTAAGAAAGCAACAAATGGATTTTCCTCCGCTGTCATGGGTTGCTCGATCCAGAGGGCACTATAAAATGAACATGGATGCCGCTATTAGGTCCAAGAATTGGAGAGGTCTGAGTTTCATATACAGAGATTGGAAGGGTTGGGGGATATTTACTAGCATAAGTTGCCTCCCAATCCATCATGCGGCTGAAATGGCAGGAGCTACAGCATTTAAGATTTGGTCTTCAACTGGCAAGAGATAAGAGGCAGTCTGAGGATCATTATGGACTCTTTTGGTAAACCTCGAAGAAATGGTCGGGAGTTTTACGACTATTTGGATTCCTAAAATATGAACAGATATAATAGAGCTGTAAGATTAAAAGATGTAATAGAGCTGTCTATTTTACGTCTATTTAGATTCTTAAAATATGAAATCAAGTGGTCTATGCCTTGGTTAGAGAGACACTAATGGTGCCTGAAGATTCGAGGATCCCTCATGAGCTATCCTTTTCTTGTATCCCCTGCCGAACAATTAATCCAATTACAAATGCAGTAAATGAAGAGAATAAACACAGAGCTAACTTACCTAAGGTTCTTTATAATCTTATGTTTGTCAATGTCATGAACAGAGAAAACAAAATTTACATGGTGAAACTTGGCCATAAAAGAACCTTATTATTATGAGAGTGCAAAGACCAGAAAAGTCAATATCCCTAATGCTATGTCTGCTTCAAGTCTAAATTATTTATATTCTATTAGTATATCTCACAATGGAGATGAAAAGTTAAGCAAAAATGCCTTGCACCCTCTGACCACCTCCTCAGGAACAATGTTTTGCAGCCTAAATTGCTCAAAAAAATTGCCTTCCCACATATATCTCCAGTGAAATACAAAATACTAGATATCTTCTTGCACAATCCCCAGGCTCAACTCTACAACATCGGTTTTTTTCATGCTACCAAGCTTCAGCATTTTGATCGAATTCTCTTCATCATATCAAGACTGTCAATGGCAGGTCAACCTACTTAAGCTATTGTTGGTTCCAAATCACTGTCCTGGCAAAGCATGTTTGACAATAATGTGAACCTCAAAAGCTAACTTGGATACTTATGAGCTAGTTTTTGTATTCATGGAGTGAATTCTATATGATTGCCCTCATTGTTTTTCTCCTTTTCGAACAGTGTTAAAATCAGCACAGCCCAACCTGGAAAAATCAGAGGGACCTTGAATCATCAGTCGATTCAAAGAATAAGCTGAATGCTGCTGGAAAATTATGGAAGTGGCACAGGGGTTGGATGAGCATAGCAGTTTTAACATACATGAGTTAAGTTTTATCAGAAGGCACCACCGGATTTCTTCAGCCATCACTGCTGCTCATCTCAAATGCCATATATCTGGCTATAGATGCAGCATTTCGGCGTTCATATTTTCTATTCTTGGTTCTGCATATAGATATTGCAGATCTGTGCTTATTTTGAGGCTTGATGATATTATTCGAGGCAGTGAGGAGACGTTTCCCAATTTCAGCTCCTCTTGGCTTATTTCTTGAAGATTCAAGCTTTGAGTCAGTTTGAGATAGAGAAGGAGATATTCTTGGTGGTGTTCGAAGGTTAAGCTGTGGCAAAGTGTCAACTCCAATGGTAGAGCAGCTAACATCTCGTTGAGCCTTAAGTTGTTGAGGAAGTCTGCTATGAATAGTAGAAGCAACAAGTGACACAGAAGGGCTTCTATATCTGCTTTCCTCACAGAAACTCGAGGAGTATCTTCCATTGATGTTAGCATCTGTAATGACTTGCTGAAACCTCTTGCTAGGTGTTCGTCTTTTTGAGGCGGGATGACATTTTGTTGCAGACTCGAATTCAATCTCTGATAAAAAATGATAAAGGTTCTTTCTACAGCTGATAGCTTGCATTTCTTTGTCGATATTAATGTTCTCGTTAGCTGGAGGCAGTGGGTGCTCCAAATTGTTTATTCTCTGTTTTCTTTTCCTCTTTTTGCCTGAATAAGAAAAAACTTTTGGAAGCTCTTGTTGCGAAGTTTTGATTCTGTTGAATATTTCCTTTTTTCCCTTTTCATTGCTCAACCCATTCTTTCTTCTACTGGCTATAGCAAGAGATTTAGTTAGGTTGCTGCCATGAAAGGCATGATTCCCAACTTCTGCAGCAACATGCTTGGATAAATCTGCGCTATTCGAACCATTCAAAAGCCTTCCTTCTACCTGAAGAAACCATGTCCCCCTAAGACCCTGGAAAGCATACTTTATAGGAATCCACTCGGGAAGATGGTAAAAGGATGACTTCCGCTTCACCTGCTCGAAGATGGAGTTAGAACAAGAAGCAAGAAATAGTGATAGAACAAACGTGGTCACAAGGCTTAAAGAAAAGAAAGTCGATTAAATTGAAACAGATTGGTCTGAGATATACCATTAATCCATTAACTTTGATCTCTCCGAAACTCGGAAAGCAATTGAAGTGTGTTTTCTCGAGTTTCCCTATTAGAACAATTTCCGATGGATTAGTTATCACAAACTAGTGCTAGTTAAGCGTAATGAAGTGTTACAACCTGTTGCATTATATAGTAGAAGAATCAATCCAACTATGAACTTCCTATGGATGGTCAATCATGCTGAGAAGAAAAAAACATTCAGGTTAAGGTATTGTCAAGAAAATCTTCTATGCATGCACATGATGAAACAAATGAAAGGAGAACTTTACTCATTTAAGAAACACAGAAAAATCAATGAGCATAGGAGAAAGTATCTGAGAATCTACAACTCTTAAATATAATCATTAGCAAACTCAAGAATGCATTGGATGATCATCACCAGCATAACTCTATTATTAAACATGGTAAGACATGTAATCTTCAAATTCTGACTATCCAATTTCTGTTAAAATTAAATCTTGCACAAAGATCAACTAGTCTACACATGATCCAAGACATTAAGCCAGTAGGTCTTCACATATCTCTCCTAAGAGACTATCTCTTTTTCAATCAGCTTAAGTTTGTTGAATAATTGGCAACAATCAGTGATTTCAGAGTCTTTCAATAAAATTTTCATCTATTATCTCTTTGTTTAACTCGACTTGAACCGTGCTCAAGACTAAATCTGTTGAATTGGATCCATGTTGAAGTTTACAAGATTCAGTCCATCCAATGCAAGATAATCTAAATCTCGTATAAGCAGCTCAGTAAATTAAGAGTAAAAATACCCACTTTAAAGTAAACACAGCAGAGTAGTAGAATTAGAGTGTGTCTTTCTTAACAAATTTCGCTGTTTATTCAAACCCTTTTATATTTAAAGATTCTATCAAGGACCAAAATTCCTTCTTTTACAGTTGATTCAAACCCTGTTGGTTAAATCAGCCTGATAACACGCACCAGCACCGACACCAAATGCCAACAGATATTAGAAGGGAAGAAAAATGCAAAAAACTTTGAGAAATCTAAGTCAAAACTTCTGAAACAAAATTTATAAGAAAAATTCATCAGTCTTGAAAGGGACAAAAGGGACCCATTAAGCTGAAATTTATAGGGAAAAACTAAGTTGATTGTTACACAGACCAGAAAAGGATAACCCATATACAAAGACGGAAAGAAGACCTTTCTTTTTCATTGTGAATAATAAAAAAGCTTACGTTTGAAATCTCCAGCTGTGATATCTGGAGGTACTCCCATGACGATGCGGGTGCCCAAATTCGTGTCAGCGAACACCGCCATTTCTGCATTTGCCGCCATTGTTGCATGCAGGAAAGCAAAAACCCTCCAGAAAAGTCAAAACCATGTCGTCTTCAGAGAGCGAGCAAAGCAATTCGATATGAGCTTAGCTTATGAATTCAGTTTTGTCATGCACATAGCAGCCCATTCCCGTGGGCCGGTCTAGTAGCCCAGACCCATCTTCTCTCTGATCTAGAAGGAGGCATTTTCGTAATTCGATATCCAAAAGCCGCCTTTTTCTTTTTGATGTTCGTCATCCTCCCAGCTAGCTACTGCTGTAGTGTAGTGTGCACAGTAGAAGCCAAGAGCAGACCAGAGAAAGCTGTGAATGGCGCATGTGCTCGCTCTTCGTGCAATACAACCCGTCGAGACAAGAAAACCTTTGGCTGAGCGACTGAGAAAAGCCCGTAAACCCAACACATCCATTTCTGCTCCTAAAAGAGGTAGAACTTTTTTGTTTGGTTCTCTAGTAAAGGCAGGAAATGGAAAATTGTTAGCACAAAGATCTCGGTAATATTTCTCGGGGAGGTTCCAATTTTTTAAAAGCTCTCATATAATGTCATATTTTGCTATTTAGGTCCTCTTGGTCCATTACAAAAGACCCAGAAGTTGAATTTGGAGGTTTCTCCTCATAGAGCTGGTAATTATAATATCTAATATCAGTATTGTTTTCTGATGAGTGGTAATTAGGTCATATCTTTAATCTGATTGATTGATTAGTGATTAGTTATTGCATTTGAAATTTTGTTATTTAAATTGTTTACTTAGGCTATTTGGAACAAATTAATTTATTTGTAAAACTTATATTAGAAATCCACCCTTAATGGATACAAATTCATTATAAAATGATAATAACTTCTTAAACAATATCAAGTGAAATTTAACAGATTTGGAAATGTATTGTTTCACCTCTACCTGAAATTGTCTGAGAGATTTTTTTTTTTTTAATCATTTTGGAAGACAGTTACATTAATTGGAATTAAACTAAGAATAATTTTCTAATAAATTGCCAAATGAGGTTTGTTGTTCCAAACATAGCCTTAAACAAAGTTTGCGGACATTCGTATTTCTATGATTCCATTCCCTTTTTGATAAAAGTGATCAGTTTGTCCGAAGCTGTTGGCTATGAGAGGGTTACTATTCATTTTCTTATACGAATGTTTTTTTAATGGTTTATACAGTTTCTGCTGTGAGGTTGATGAGAATTGAGCTGGGTGGTGCATTTGCTGACCTTCTGAATGAGAAAGGAAAAGGTTCTGGTAGCAATGAAATGGGATATGTAGAAAGAACTCTTGGGTTTCGAACACGTGATTTAGATGATCGGGGTCTTAGATTGGTTAGTTCTCACTTGCAGTCCTCTTATCTTGTGTACTTATGCTTTTATTTTTTAATATTATATTGTAATGTTAGTGTTGGCATTTCCACAATATTTTTGAAGCAATTGTAATATAGATTTTCTGTTTCTGATGATTCCTGGAGATTGATTAAATTTTTAGGTTGATATGGTTAAAAATAGAATTAATGAACACATCAATAGCATGGCCATAAATCTCCCATTTTGGTCACATTGGATTTTGTAGGTTACAGATATTGTTGGAGGAACCATTAGATGGAGGAGATATCTTGATCATTTAATCTGTTCACTCTGCCATGAAGAAAGCACATTCAGAAGCTTGGAGCCTCTTCTTCTACAGGTGTGCTTTATCTATTTTACATTGGTTTTGTTCTCATGCATTGTCAATCATGAAACTCAACAGTCTTCAACTTGGACGTACCTACTAACTGCATCAAGAAGCCTAACCTCTGTTGTGATATATTTATAATCTATTTCTCAACTCCTTTATCACCAAGTCAGATATCATGACGTTTAAAGGGTTTCATACAGCAATTCTAAATGCCAATCTTTGATCCATCAGGCGCCTTCCCTCTCTCTTTGCTTTTTAATTTTCTCTCTTTCCCCATCTTCAGCGTCTGAAATCCGAAGTTTAACTGCTTGGATGTTTGTGGAATACTGCAGAAATTTTTGTGGTTATGTGGTGAAGCTGAGCCACTGAATTGCTTTCTGCTAATAGGACCTTTTAGTAGAGAATTTTTGAACCGGGACTTAAGACTTGCACTGATCCTCTTCTTCTTCCTTCATTAATCTTTTGCAGATTCTTCGCATTGGTTTCTACGAGATTGTAAAGCTTGATATGCCACCATATGCTGTTGTAGATGAGGTAAAGTCCATTCATCTGTCTTCATCCATATATGCTTGGATGTAGAGAGGTAAACTTCTGTGGTGATATTGCTTATTCAGAAGCCATTGCTAACATAAGTAAACCTTTAGGAGGATGCCTCCCCACCTCCAAGGGATATTCAAGATGTGTTTGGTAGTCTTTCTTTTCATATAAACCTTGTCTTTCTCTGTTTCTGCTGGATATACATTTGCGATAATCATCTGACAAATTGATGGTTCTGCATTACTCTTAGTCGAGTCTTCAAATAGATGATGGAGGAACAACAAACATTAACCGCACATGTTATGATAATTGCACTATTAAGTCAAATTCTTGTTTGTTGGTAAGCTATATGTGTCCAATATATTTGATGTATAGGTTTTATATCAATACAGATCCACCTGTTAATGCATAAATAATAAATTCGATTATTTCCTATAATATTAAACTTTTAGCAAAATTGATTCAACTTCATTATTCAACATGGTACCATACCTAGACCCTAATTTTCAAATCCTAGCTGCCGTCCAATTTTAGTTTACTAATTTCAGCACAAGGTAGAATGTGTTTGTGCTTTGTCCACATGTTCAACGTGGTGGATTTGTAGGTGACAAGGCCTGTTCATGTATAAATAAGAAATTGAGTTATTCCTATTAACTTAAGCTTTTAGAAAAATTACTTCTATTCTATTGTTCGATACAACCAAAGATCGGATTCTTTGGCATCCAGTAATAAGTTCTATTTGTCATTTTGGCTCTCACAATTTTGTCAATTTTCATGTCTAACTGCAGAATGTCAGACTTGCAAAGGTTGCCCTTAGACCTGGTGCTGGTAACATGGTTAATGGGATACTTCGGAAACTAGTGTTGCTTAAGGTTTTCTACTTATCTACTCACTTATCTACTCACATGGCTAATAGTACCTTCCAGGTATTTGATTTCTAACCTTTAAGTTTTGCAGGAAAATGACGCCCTTCCTCTACCTAAAGTGGAAGGTGATGATCGAGAACAAGCACGTGCTCTTGCAACTCTTTATTCTCATCCTGTAGTAAGTTTAGAAATCTTTTGCTCCTTCTCTTGCGTCTGTTTCCTATTATTTCCCACTGTAGTGATTGATGCAATACAAATAGTAGATCTCATTGATGGGCTTGTGATGAAGCAAGCGTCATAACCATGATATTTCTGGGGAAATAAGTAAATGTTGGAAGGTATCCTAACAATTGTAAAATGTTGAAGTTGAAGACCTTGTTCATCATTTTCAGAAGTTAGTATATAAGATGTTACATGGTAACACCCAAGCAGAAATTGAAATTTAAACTAAGGGCTATTTACCTCATTTGCCAAGTGTTCTGTTAGAGACTTATGCATGTTCTATTGTGATAACTGGGTTCGGTAGTTCACTTTCAGAACTCTTGGCTATTTATTTTAGTTTGACAATGAACACGCTTTGTAGTACAGTATTGTACACTGATCTAATGAAGATGAGTTGGTATATTGTCCCTACCATTGCAGATGGAGTAAAGTTAAATTTTTCATATTGTTAGTAACATGTTCTATCTCATGTAGCTTCCTTTCCTTTTATGGAAATCCCATTTAACAGGTTTTCTATTTTTTCAGTGGATGGTACGGCGTTGGACAAAGTATTTTGGGAGTGAAGAAGCTATCAAATTGATGATGTGGAACAACAGTAATCCCAGTTTCAGTTTGAGGTTTGTGGCTGATTCGTTTTGTTAGAATGTGTAATGTCAAATTTATCTTATAACTAAACCCTCCAAAGATCTCAGGGCAAACATTGGGAAAGGTGTTTCAAGGTCCGACCTTGTGTTGCAGCTAAATTCGTTAAAGGTACTTTATTACTGTTCTCCTTTCATTTGCTTAAGATGTTGAGAATTTGAAATTCTTTTAGATTGGTTAGTGTAGCATCCTGCTTGCTGATGTACTCTGAAATTGCCTGGCCTTTTTAACTGGATCCCACTTTCTCATTCTCTTCTCCGGCATGCGTATCCATACAGATGAAAACATGCACATACACCTCTTGTTTGACTAGAGAACACATATAGAAAAATGCTTTATCTCTTCTTAGCTCTCTTGGTATGTTGTGATTTTTTGTTCAGTCATTAACTTTCTATTGTTCAACCTGCAGGTTCCATATGAGCTTTCATTGAATTTGGAGGATTTTGTACGCATCAAAACTGGCTTGCAGGCATGTTTCTGTACCAGGTTCTTGTTTAGGATGGTTCTTGTTCTATCAGTTGCTATCTATGGAGCATAATCTGCATTGTAAAAAAAACATGATAATAGGTTGTATATTGAAGGTGAATATTTTTTACTAGAGGCTCAAAGTAGAATTCTTTTAAGATAATCGCTGTTGTTGTTATGAAGGCACTATTGCTGTCTAGTTAAGATGTTGAAATCGTTAAGTTCTATGCTTACTGCTATTCTATTTTTAGGAAGCAAAAAGACACTGCGGAAGTTGTTGTAAGGTTATTTGGGAATAATCTACTTCACTTCCTGATTGCCTACTTTTTGTTATTTCAGATTGTTATGCAAGCTGGATTACTGCGAGAAGGTCTGTGTTCTGTCCAGGATGAGAGTGCAGGTCAATTTTTTTTCTCTTCTACCTGGACACCTAAAATATAATGCTTATATCTATGTGTAGTCCATACTCATAACATACATTTCGATCAGTTGTTCACAATGTCAAGAGATTAGTCTCTGAATTTTTCTACCTTATGTACATATCATTGAATGGTATATCACAATAACATTGCAGGTATGATAGTTTCTGTTGTGGATCCTCGGCCTGGTGAGAGCATTGTTGATGGTTGTGCTGCTCCTGGAGGAAAGACACTTTATATGGCATCCCGTTTGAGTCGAAAGGGTAAATTGTGCCACTTTTTAAGTGTTTGTCTTTTTGCCCCCTTTTCAGTAAAGACATTGAACATTATTGCAATGCTTGACGAGCTATCTAACTCCTTTGTTTTAATATTACAATTCTTTCTTCTTCCACAAGTATGATAACGAAGATTTCAAACAGAAAAATTTTCCTGAAGTAGTGTTTAGTTCTTCTTCTACCATGTCCCAAGTTAATGATGACATATGCAGATCAAGGTTTTAGATGGTTGCTATTTATGGTACATTGATCCTGAAGTTATTGTGCTTTGTACTTCAGTGCTGATAGAAATAGGATGGTGAACTAAATATATTGGGTTAAAGTAGTTGCATCACTATTTACGTGTTGTGAAATTATGCAGCATATATAGTGTTTTATTTGTTGTAGGTAATTTGTATGCAATTGACATAAACAAAGGGCGGTTAAGAATCCTTAGAGAGACAGCAAAGTTGCATCAAGTTGATGATGTTATTACCGCCATTAACGCTGACCTTCGTGCCTTTGCTGTAAGTTTCCCCTCAATGGAAGACGGTTTTTATAAGGCATAACTATTGCTCTGAACTTGTACTCCTTGTGGATAACAATTCCTCACATATTGCTCTGAGCTTCTTTACCTCCGAATTAGGATGCTAATCAGGTGAAGTATGATAAGGTTTTGCTGGATGCTCCGTGTTCGGGACTTGGGGTTCTCTCCAAGGTAATTTCTTGTCCCGCAGGTTCTAACAAAGCTGAGGATTTTTTTTCCTATGTTCTGGCTCGTCCTCCATTATATATTGGCTGATGAACCTTAAAATTTAACTAATCATTCTGCTTCTCTGTTCCACTGCAAAGAGGGCAGATTTGCGCTGGAATAGGAGATTGGAGGACTTAGAACAACTCAAGAACTTGCAGGATGAGCTCCTTGATTCAGCTTCCATGTGAGATCAAGATCTTCCTCTTCTCTTTCTTTTCTTTTTGTGCTTCTCTTTTTCTCTCTCAAATGCATGGCACAGCACCAAACATGGTTTCATTTTAACACAAAATAATTCATTTCTTCAAATTTATTATAAATTTCTCTTGTTTTGCGAGTAAATTAATTAAAATCTATCTCAGAAGCTCTTTATAGGCTTGTAGCCTTTGTTCCTTGATTGAACTCATTGTCTTGTGCACAGGTTGGTGAAACCTGGTGGGGTTTTAATATATAGTACCTGCTCCATAGATCCCGAAGAAAATGAAGAGCGGGTGTATGCATTTCTTCTCAGGCATCCTGTATGAATCATTCTTTATCCATGTTTTGACGGCTTATAAGCTTAGATCTAAACTTCAGATAATATCTTTTGCACCAGGAGTTTTGCATTGATCCTGTTGATAGATATGTACCATCTGAGTTTGTGACAAAGCAAGGTTTCTATTCCTCTAACCCAGTAAAACATTCACTAGATGGGGCCTTTGCTGCTCGCTTAATAAGGGAGATATGACTAGATGTAAGTAAAGCAACCTTTCTATTCTATATGCCATCGAGTGTTTGCTAGATATGGTGAACAACTGTACATTTGCAACCACATTGGTTTTCACTGCTCTACTCTGTGCTGGAAAATTCATATAACATACTGCAGAAGGATATATTCGAGACAATTCTGTTAAGACGTTGAAAACGTTATTTCTATTTCCTCAGTGCAAGTGATTTTACCTATTATTTTCTCTGAATCTTTCCCAGGAATTTTGGCTCTTTCTGTCAGCCAGTTCAGTCATCTTCTGAAATCATGCATACACCATTTGCATTTTTGGATGCACATGCCATGTCCTTAGTTTGATAAGCTTTTCGGGGACTTCAAGTACTGCTGTTACCGCAATGCAGGACTTTTTTTTTTAAAAAAATTTCTGGAGCCGAGAACATAGAAAGCCATCTTTGTGGCTAGTTGGCATGCAGATTGCAGCAGCAATTTTCAAGAAATGCTTGAAATTACGCGAGTCACATGGTTTTGATATTATCGGATCAACTCTCAGCATAATCTAAAGGGGATATGGAAAACAAAATGTCAAAGGTGAGGAAACTAAGATCTTGAAGATGATCTAGTTTTACTTGAGCTTTTGCTGTCAGAAGATGCATTCAGGCTGCCTGAGGATCCCATGAATGATACCTTGTGTTAATCAAAGATCATGAAGTGAAGCCATTGCAGCAGTGTGAATATGCATATGATTGATATTTATATAACCAATATATGTTAATTTAATATTGTATTTTTATAAATAATCTGATAAAATATTTATTTTGAAAATTTTAATTGATTAACTTAAATTTTGACTAACGGCTATTGATTTATTGGTTATTTTTATTTTTGTTTACACTGGAATACCTTTTCTTTTTAAAAAAACTATGAAATGTTTTTTTAATAATTTCTTATTTTAGATTTTCTGAAAATATTTTATTTCTTTCCTTTCAATAAATAATTTTAACACTCACAAAAAAACAATTTTAAAAATGTTATGTCATTTTACCGTAAGAAAGTCACTTGCACAAGCCAGCGTAGCGACGGCGTCGTTTAAGGTGCAACTATTGTTCGAACCATCATCTTCTTCTTCCACCTCCAGGCTCCAGAAGAACACGAAGATGGAAAACCTAAAACCCCAAAACTACTAACAGACCAGTTCACTACTGTACATCGCCATGCTCATTTCTTTCTCTATTCTCCAATGAACTGTTACAAGCGATGGCCTCTCAGGTCTTTCTCGCGTGCTCTTGCACGCGCTCATTCCACCACCACCACCTCCTCGCCCAAACCCCCGTCGCCACCAAATGGTACGGCAGGAGCAGCGCCGTTCCCCTTGAAGCAAGTGACGAAATCAAACTTCGAGGCCGCGCTGGCGGATCTTCGGACGCACGTGCGTTCCGCGGACTTCGTGGCAATCGACCTGGAGATGACGGGCATAACCAGCGCGCCCTGGCGGGAGTCCTTCGAGTTTGACCGCTTCGATGTCCGGTATCTCAAAGTTAAAGACTCCGCCGAGAAATTCGCCGTCGTCCAGTTCGGCGTCTGTCCCTTCCGATGGGACCCACTTAAGAACTCCTTCATCTCTCACCCGTTAGTAACAACTACTCTCTTTCCTTTCTTTCTATACATACACTATAAATACATATAATTATATATGCTGGTATATTGATTGTAGCTTAAAGCTATGAATTTTAAGCTGCAGTTGAAGTTTTGCCTTTAGTTGAATAAGATTGTACGATGTCGTTTCACAGGCACAATTTCTTTGTGTTTCCTCGTCAAGAGCTTCCATTTGATGGCCCTTCTCATGAGTTCCTCTGCCAGACAACTTCCATTGACTTCTTGGCTAAATACCAGTTTGATTTTAATGCTTGCATACATGAAGGTATTCTGAAAGAAATCTCTAATTTTTTATCTTGCCTCAAACGAGTTAGGGGTTTACTGCCATTATTTGATATTTGGAACTTGCATTATTGAGAGAGGGGCTGAGGGAGAAGAGAGCGAGGAGTATAAGAGCTTCATATATTCTGTGTGTTTATAAAAAGAGTATAAAGAAAAAATGGTTTGTGAAGTGCAAATAGTTTGGAAATTCACAGTTTAGAATAATCTCAGGGGTATCTTATTTGTCCAGAAGACAAGAAGAAGAGGCATTAAGGCAGTTGAATTCACATTATGAGGATGAGTCCTATAACTCATGGCTCAAGTTGAAAGAAGGTAGGGAGAAGCCACTGGGCCGCATAGCTGATGTTCTCTTTGCTGAAAGAATGAAGAATAGGTTGAGCGAATGGCGTGATGTTATGTTACATGGTGGAAACGGATGGCCTGAAATTCAGAGAAGCTCAAGTAATTCTAGCCAGCAGTTTCAAACAATATTCTTCAAGATGCGGCCGGCTCTTAGTCTTCATGGCTTCACTTCTCATCAGCTTAGGTTAATTCAACTGGTATTGTCGTCTTTTGTTAACTCAATTCATTATGTTCCGCATGTTGTTTTATGTTTGATTGCAGACAACTGGTTTTGAAATAATGTTTCTCTTTGTATTAACACTGATTCAATCTGCTAACCTATTCGCTTACAAATGTCTGCCATGTGGACCTTTATTGATATATCTATTTCTTTGCGATTTATCTCTGACCAGCATGAATTTGTTTCCTTATTTGTTCGCTTTAATACATTGAGATTTCTTTCTTTCTGCTTATCTCAAGCTTTTGTTTCCCATACAGTGCATGTCTATTGCATTAGATTTTTGGATCGCTAATAGGTAAAGTTGGTCGCCAACAGGTTACGAGGAAGCATTTTAGTGATCTTGCCTATGTTCATGGGGATGGTGAAAATTTCTCTTCAAGTGAGCTAGTTGTATATACTGAATCAGAGGAGGACAGGAACTTACTTATGGTAAGAGCCATGCATATGATTGTGACAAAGATCATATAATGAGTTCAGTTTATGTTCAGTTTACTCGTCCCTCTATTGTAAAAATCCTTTCAACAGATTTAGTCTGGGAAATCTAAGTTTTTAGGCACTGCAAGAACAATTTTGGCCTTTTTTTATTGCATTTAATTCTGCCCTTCATGGAGCTTTGAGTATTTTGTGGCTGGATTTCAATGAAAGCAGCTAGTTTCTCTGTAACTAATTATATGTTGCTAGAACTTGTATTTTATAAAAGGGTATGATTCGAGTTATTGAATTATTTTTTCATGCATGAATATGGTGGCACTATTCTTGGATTGGAAGATTTTAAAAACAAAAATAGGAATCTGAAATTCAGTCTCCGTGAGGCATCATTATGCATCTCTATAAGTCTCTCATTGTGCCCAATAAGTACCCTCGTTATTTTGCTTTGCAGAAAGAGGTGAAAGATGAGCGTCGAAGAGGGGCGGAAACAAAGATTAAAGCTGCAATTGGGTTTCGCCATGTTATTGACCTTCTTTCCTCAGAAAAAAAGTTAATCGTTGGTCACAATTGTTTCCTGGGTATGCATATCATTCTCAGATTTTTCCTAACACAAAAATATCAGTCTCCGCCATTATTAAGAGTGTCAAGTACATCGTTTACAAGTTTGTTCTCCCGATGCAGATATTGCACACATATACAGCAAATTCTCTGGTCCTCTTCCTTCGACAGCTGAAGATTTTGTCTCCTCTGTAAACAAGTATTTTTCTCATATTATTGACACCAAAATACTCTTGAATGCTGATGAGATACTGCAACGACGGATGAAAAGATCTAAAACATCGTTATCCTCAGCATTTGCATTGTTATGCCCACAAATGTCTCTTGGTTCTAAAAGCTCTAGATTGGTGTTTCAGCAATGTGTTGAAGTTGATGTTGAAGTGGATAATATTAGGTTTGATTTTCTTTCTCTTTTCCTGAAAATATAGCGTTTTAATTATTTGTTCATTTCTTGCAGTTATTTTCTTTTGTTTAAGATGTGGTATTTACAAGTTTGTTATATAGTGAATCCCATCTTATTCAACTGGGTGAAAGTCCTTTAGATCTATGTAGATATCATTGTGTAATGAGTTATGGTAGTTCTGTTTAGACTTGTTCTTCCCTTTAAATCTAGGTATAGATATCATTATGTAATGAGTTTTTGTAGTACTGTGTAGAGTTAATTGAAGATCTGTACAATTATAAGGTAAGAACCTAGGTATACAGTGATGGACTTAATATGCTGGCACATCTATTTGCTCGTGAATGTGATGAATCTGAGGCCTACTTCAAGACTATACTAGTCAAGTGAAAAATCATAGCATCCTAGCTTTGATGACTCTGTTGTGTTTGCGAGCAATTTTTCCAATATTTTAAGTAATAAATTGTATGTTCAAGAGCTTTCCCAATTTAATTTGCAGTGGGATTGATGAAATTGCAGATTCTCTGTATGGAACCCTGGTGCCAAGCATGAGGCTGGTTATGATGCTTTCATGACAGGATACATCTTTGCCCAGTCATGCAGTCTTCTTGGAATTGATTTTAAACTCCATTCCAAATGTCTGGCCCACAATGAAAAGCTCCAGAAGCACATCAACCTTCTCTATCTGAGTTGGATTAATGGGGTGATTGTTGATCTAAGAACTGGTAAAAAAACTGCTGAGTCTCTGGTTTCTCATAAAACGGGAAAGAGGTATCCACCGATTGTGTTTGAAAACATTGCCTTAGTCTGGGGATTTCCATCGAAACTCAAGGCTGTAGATATAAGAGAATGCATCTCTAAAGCCTTTGGCGTTAGATCCGTGACCTCTGTCTATCATGTGGATGAAACTGCAGTGTTTATCCAGTTCAGCAAGACAGAACTGATTTCCGACTTTCTGATTTTGATGCATAACTTGGACAAAAATAAAGATCCAATTTCAGTTTTACATCCTCTCTCAAAGCTGCTGGAAGGCGGAAGCACTCATGCTGCTACTTACGAAGCTTACAAAGAGATATGCGCCTCACCTACCTCAAAGGTATTATTTGCAGATCAGGCAAAGGCAGCTGGTATCAAATGGAAGACCAGATTGGAAGAGTCCAAGTTAGAGATAGAAATTCAAGAGCATAAAAGTGTCAATGAAGAAGATAATATAACTAATCATGTGCCGGATTCTGTTGAAAAGACCCCAGTGGCGAAGACAGACAATGCAACAGGTAGCTCATCCTATAGTCAATTATCTTGTGATGATATTGCTGATTCATTCTCTACTACTGAAGTCAAACAGAGTGGAGTAATTTAATCTGTAACTCAAGGCCCAAGGTTTTCTACTGACACACTGTAACCAATTGTTGTAGGCAGGCTATACATTCATTATACAAAAAAATTCTTCATTATGTAAATTTCTTCCTCGTTGATCATAGTGGTTCTTGGTTTTGGGTGCTACTATGTTGCTTCCCCAGCATCATGCTTCTGTGATAATTTTTTAGTATTTAGTAAATTAAATAGTGTAACAATTAAAGCATAATGTATAAGTTAATTTCAAAAATAAAAATAAATATATTAGTTAGAATCTTAAGGTAATGAAGCCAAGTGAAAGTAATTAACTGAGACAATCCTCAGATAATAATTAAAAACCAAAGGAAATCAAGCAAGAACAGAGAAGTACCAACAACAATCTAACAACGAAGTAAATCAAACTACATCAACAAATAGAGAACAACAAGCATCCCCCCAAGAGCAGTCAAGAAATAAGAAGCAACAGACTGCTTGATTGTGGAGTTCATCGAGGGCGGGCCCCAGCTAAAGGAATCCCACCCGTCTCCACCGCCTGAACCACCACTTTCTTCGCCTCCAGGTGATGGTGCTGGTGATTGCGGTGCATGAGCAACAGGGTCAACCATCACGCGTATGATCAGTTTCTGCCCAGCTTTGCAGTTTCCTGGCTCCCCGCTTATGAAGTAGAAATACCCATATCGATCAAACCAGAAAGTGGTGTTGCCGTCTTCAAATTTCAAGATTGGGTTGGACACATCACAGTTCTTGTAACTGGTTTTGTTCACTACCAGAACTGAATCGTTCTGGTACTTGAAGTCTGCAAGGAAACCATCAACTTAACCAACAACCCTTGGATAGGATATATATATATATATATAACTCTTGGATAGATAATACAAATACATATATAAATTTTTATATACATATTATTATTTGTTTAGTGTATAATCACATAGCTATCCTGTAAGTTACAATGATCAAATACATTACTTCTTTTTAGTATTTTATAGCAGTGTTTGATAATATTACAGTAGAATATTAAAGAAATATACATTATGGCATGAAAGAAAATACATAATACTATATTTTGTTTCACTTACAAAGTAAAGAGTAATATATATATATATATATATATATATGTATATGTTATCCAAGAAACAATTTTTTTTTTTCTCAGCCACCCTACAAATTAAATATGGAGTTTGTAATCTACTAAACATAATATGCATGTAACAGTATCATAGTAATTTGCAGAGTGTCTAACGATGAGGTACACTATTCTAAATAACATTTCTCCAGTAATACTGTAATGTACATCAAATGCTCGATATATCATGTATGTATATGCGTTTGCGTATATAATAGTTAATGCTCATATTTATTTAAAGAACTGCTCCATATATATATATTGTATTTAAAGAAACAGGGAGAAACTTACAAAGAGAGTCTCCAACATGGAACCTGTTATTTTTAGCCCAGTGATTATAAATCTCTGTTTGATTTGCAGCCGGCTTTATCCAGCCTTCATCGCCACCGACATGGAACTCATAGGAAGCCACGAAGAAACCAGACAACAATGGTGGAACCCAAATTATCAGACAAAACACAACACATGAAGAACTCAGAGAAGCCATCTCCGAGCCCAAACTTTTAAGGTAAAGAAGTTTTGATTAAGGGAGGACAGATTTAAATATCTTTTAAAGCGCAGTTCCATGGCAGTTAAGTTAGTTACTGAAACGAACCAAGGCGAGGTGTGGGGAAGTGGGGTCGTAGTGGCTGGCCGTGCGTGGTAGTTGGAGAAGGGAGTTGTTTGGATTTTTCTTCCCACGTTGGGGAAAGCACGTGAGAATCTCTTCGAATACTAGAATCTTGTGGGTCCCAGTTTTAATGTGTGATCTGATTGGTTGTTTATTGGACGGCTGTGATATCTCGAGTTGTTGATCAGAGAAATTTCTATTGTACCATTTTTTTTTTTTAAACCAATTAAGCAAATTTAATTTGTGTAATTTTCAGTAATATTTTGATAGTGTATATATATATATATATATGTTATTTCACAATTTAATAATTAGATAAAAGTTTGTATATTTATAAAAAGTTTGATTTTTTTTTTATAATAATAATATTGTTTTTTTCAAAATTGACCAAAATGTCCTTGATCTTTATTCAAATCCCATTTGTGTCCTCGAAGTACGAATAGCTCCATGTGATGGGTCCCACACCGGCACAACTGTCAACAACCGTGCATGTTCGCCACGTGTCACAATCGCATAGCAAAGACTACCTTAAAATCACGTGAACAGTGCATCACAGCACGCGTGAATGCCCATGGTTTGCTGGCTGTTTTTGCTTCAGTGACCTGCTGTAGCCGGTCGCTGTCTTACCAGATATAGTCAACACGTGAGACTGATAAAATTTAATTTTTTTAAAAAATTAACCACCTAATTATAATAAATGTGATAGTGAAAGGGTTTTATTTAAAGTATGAAAGCCAGGTTTAGGAGAATCCCCTATTTTTGTAGAAACTGCCAATTTTTAAATTAAATTTGGGAATTTAATTTCAGGACCACCTTCACTTTTTTATTTACTATACTTGATTTATTTATATTTTACTCCTTATTGCCGGTCATATCTTCTCTTACCGGTATTACCCGGTTACCCTTGTCATCTCTATAAAATGGATCTCAGTTTCATGTCACTCATGTACTTCTCTAGCTAGATCTCCATCTAAATTTCCTTCTCCTACCTCGTACACAGATATTGGCTTCCTCTCTTTCTTTTATATTTATTGTGCGTGCGTGTGTGTGTATATATATATATGTGTGTGCGTGCGTGCGTGTGTATATATATATATCTATGTTATGGGTTGTGAGTGTTCAGCTTCAATGGAAAGTTCCCGGTGGAAGGTATGCGGAGAGGTAGGTGTTCTTGGTTATCTTTTGAGCTACAAAGTAATTTCTTTCTACGGATATATGCATGTATTATGTATGTACATATATGTAAGCATATACTGATCGTTTGGGTAGATGCATGCATGCACATGACTCAATTGTATATATATATATGCACACATGCATATGTATGGGTTTCTTTTTGTTTTATATACATATATACATATGTGTACATATATTGCTAGGTAAGATTTATATAAATATATGCATATGAACATTTTCAAGTTTTAGATATCTTTAATGTATATGTTACTATCGTAGGTAATTAAATTCATTTTCTTTTCATGCAGAGAATGAAGTAACGAAGGGATATGAATATATATGTGTATGTATATATTCATGTTGACAGAAGAGAGAGAGCACAAGCCAGCATTGGCTAAAGAGAGTCTTTAGTCTTGTTGGGAGTGTGCTTTCTCTACTTCTGTCACCATCATCATCACCATCACCATCATCATCATTATCATCATCATCATCATCATCATCATCATCAGATCATGATCTTCCACTTCATCAAATGGTATACATATATATTAATTTACGCATCAAGAAATGGTATCAATTAATACGCATATACATGTATATATATAATTAAGATCTTTTCTTTGGAGATTACAAACATATGCAGACACATATAATAATCATTATATATATATATATATATATATATATTACTACTGACAAAACTCACCGATGCATGAATAACATTCAGATGTTCTTTTTAAGGTTTCACATGGTACATTATAAATGCTCTCCATATAAAAATGATTTATATATTTTCGTAGATTACATAAACAGATGAGAGACCCTTTTATTAAATATGAAGTATATATTTATTTATTAAGCCGTCGATAAAGACAAATATTATTGGGATGAGAACTGTATTACTTGTATATTATATTATGTATATGTATACGTGTATGTATATATGTATGTTGGTTTGTGTATGTGTGTGTGATGAGAATAAAAGGGCTTGAGAGTTGTTAAATAAGGTTTTTTAATTAATTGTAACCTCATTAATTAATTCGTAATTATGAGAAGATAATAATAACCAAATAAGATGGTGAGGTAGATGGTATATGTATATGTACATTTCTGTACACACACATATATATATATACACACAC
>NW_019014680.1:994241-1009442 GCF_000150535.2 Carica papaya | reverse complement strand
AAATGGGAAATTCTGAAATTTCAATAGAAAAGAGGAAAACTTTTCCCAAGAGAATGAGAGAAAAATTTTGTGGAAGAGAAAAACAATGAATTTAGGGTTCTCCCCCCTCCACCCCCCTCAACTGGGAGGAAATTTTCCTACAAGAGGAGAAATTTTTTTCTCCATGCTAAATGAGGTATCCGCAATGCCAAATGGCCTTAACCAATCTTATTGGGACACTTGGACACTCATTGGACAAATTGGAAGACAATTGAGCTACCTAGGAAAAAGTTAGGAACTTGGAAACCTAGTGTACGCCTTTGAGTGGATGTTTGGGTCACATCACCAATTAGGCCCAATTGGTGATGAATTGGAAAAAATAGTAGGACACCACAACATGTGAGGTGTCAAATAAGAGGAGGAAATGGCCAGCGTTGCTGGCCACATGGAAAGGATGAGGTGGATTAACGAAGGGTCTAGATTACATGAATGGGAGGAGACCAAATGGAATCAAGGGTGGAGATTTACCCACTTAGGCACACAGGAGAGGAGATCCGTCACTTCTGGTCGGCCACCAGAGGGAGAAAGGGACTGAGAAAAGGACCTTTGGTTGGCCACAAGCAGAAGAGGGATGTGGCCAGTTGGCCAACCAGGAAGAAGAGAAAAAAATGAAGGGTTGGGATCAATCGCATGTGATTCAAGGGTTGAGAGTGAAAGAGGAGTGTCCAAACCTGATTTGCTGCTTCTCCACTGTATAAAAAAGGCATCTGAACTGAAGAGGAAGAAGAAACTCGAGGAAAAGACAGAAGGAAGAGAGAAAACCAGAGGGCAACGCGAGAGAGAGTGAAAACTGGGAGCCAGCTGAGCAGCTGGAGAAGAAAGAGGGAAAACTCGAGTAAAAGAGAGAAAAACTTGAGAGAAAAAGAAGAGCAAACTGAGGGAGCTAGTGAGGAAACAAGTGAAAGAAGGAAGGGAGAGAAAAGAAAGTTAAAAGGCACCCTAGGGGTTCCTGCTGTAGGAAGCTGGGGAGAGCAGTTTTTGTTCAGGTGATTTTCTTGAGATAAGTAGGTCGAATTCCTCTCTGGTTTTAAGAGGAAATTTTCCTAACATGATGAGCAAGGTTTTGTGTTGATTTTATGAGAAAAAAGCAAGCAAAAAGCTGCTCTAAGCTAGGAGAAAACTCAAGAAAACAGAAGGTGCTTAACCAGAAACCTGAAGGTAAGCAGGCCGACTGTTTGTGAGTTTTTAAGGTATATATACTTCAGTTTGTTTGGAATTTTTTTTGAGGAATTCCATGTGACATTAGGCAAGGGAATGTAGTAATTTTAGGAGGAAAGAACTAATAAAAAATAATTCAAAAATTAGGTAGAAAGTTGGCCAAATCAGAGAAGCTAGGCTGACAGTAATGGAAATATTTTTCTCCAGGTTAAGAACCAGGTGTTATGGAAATTTTGGGAAGGAAAATGGTGAGATTTTTTGCTACTGGTTTAGGGTGTTTAAGCTTGGATAAAGGTAAGTGGCTTGTGGTAATTTAATATGCAAATTCACACTGATTTTGCAACTGTTTGAGATACATGTTTTCTGCTTTTGAGGAACTGCTGTTTGGTGAAACTTAATTTAGTTTTTGGTGATGTATTTTAGAGTAAATTTTGATGTTGTTGTCTCTATTTTTAGTATATGTTGGTCTTATAATCTTTGCAAATATTTGATTATGTTTGGTGTTGGAAAATATGTTTGTTTTGAATAAGGAATGGAACTTGTTTTGGGTGAGATCTAGTTAACTGTTTGACGGGAAATTGTTTATGTTTTATATACAAAAATTTCAGACCTGAAATTGGGGTCCTAAAAATCCAAGTAAAGATGGCTGGTTTTTAGGCCAAAAACGAAGGTATTTAAAAGGTTAGAAAAGAGATGTTTTAGATTGCTTCCAACCCAAGAAAATGTTGTTATTTTGAGGGTGTGAAAAATTTCTAATTTTGGGAAATTTTCCAGCCAAGAAAATTGGCAATTTAGCTTCTGATTTTGTGGTTAATTCCTTTTTAAAAACTTAAAGGTTTTGATAGTTCTTATGCTAAAAGAAAAGTCATATTTGAATTGATTTCGGGAGAATTTGACTATGAAAAGGTGTTGAATGTTTTGGGAGGTATGGAAATTCTGTTTATGATAAAATTTTCAGCTCAAAAATGGATGAATTTAGTTCTGTTTTTGAAGTGTTCTCATTCAAAAATTGTAGTGAATTTAATTGTTCTTAAGGCCAAAAGAAAATTGCAGTGTTTTCATCATGATAATGTGTCATGTTTTTAACGAATGTTTCTGGCCCTAAATTGGTGATCTTCAATTCTAATTTTTATGATGTTTTCCGATGATTTTGTGATATTTTTTGATGTCTTGAAAATAATTTCAAAAAAACGATTTAGATGGGTAAGGATGCTTCTAGTAATAATGCCACTTAGTAAGTAAATGTTTTGAAGTGTTTGGATAAATTTCAGTTTTTACGGTGAAAGGTGTTTTTAAAAAAGGTTCGATAATTGTGATTTTGATTAAGCAAAACTATTTCAGAAAATTGCCATAAGACACTTAGAAGAGATGTGATCCGATTTTTCCATTTATCACGTAGGGGTTTGTTCAGTTTGTGGCTGAAATTTGGCAAGATTCTGGTGCCCCCGCATTATGAATAAAAGAATACGTCTACCTGTCCATTTAGTGGAGGGAAATGTGAAGTTTCCATCTTGGCGAAGTACTGGCATTGACAATGTGAAAATATGTGGGGCTATTCGTAATTGTATTTGGGTTACCTTTCTGCCTTCCCTGATATTGTTTTTGAAAACGGTGTCGTACGATGAATTGAAATGTGATATGATAGAAAATGTGATAAATTATGATAAGATTGGATAAATTGTGGCCAAGGTATTGGTACAATATTTGTGTTGTAAATTTTAAAAGATAGAGGCCAAGTGATGAAAAAATTTCTGTGTTTTATTTGTTTTGAAAACAATTGAAAAATTGCCGAGTGTTAGAGATTGATTTCCTATGTGTAATATATTTTGAATTGTTTGAAAGGGTTTACGTTTTAAAGTTTTTATTCATCATATATTTCCTATGTTTTTACTGTTGTTATATTACTGTTTGTTATTTACTGAATTAGTGAAACTCACCCGAATTTACATTCGTTTCAGATCAAGACTAGTGAGGGATAGTTTAGGAAGACCATATTTTTGACATTAGGCTTTGACGAATCCCTAAGGTCATTTTGAATATTTAGGGCTTCATGTATTTTGTAATTCTGAAAAAGGGATGATTAGAACATGCTTGGATGCAATATGTAAACCACTGTGCATATGTAACGTGAAGTGATGATAATTATCTATATTTATGTGCACTAAGCTACTGTGTTTTGATACACAGTGGCAGTGTTGTCCGAAAAGATAGTATCGGAGCACGGTTCTAGAACATTCCTTTTTGCATGAGGCTTATGTTTCCATAAAAATTTGGGATACATAGAATATTTTGAGATTTACCTGATCAATTTTTTTGGGTGTAGGAAAACAACAATGAGACCAAAGAGTCCTTCAGTGGGGAGACCCCCAACATCTCAAGGCCCTAGCCAAAGTGATTTTGGTTGGCTATTCCGAGCCATAGAGGATTTAACTTCAGTTTTGAGTCAGTATATAGCCAACAACCACAACAGCAACATCAACAACAACAATAATCAGAGTCAGACTGAAGTTTATGCCAATAATACTGAGAGGTTCATGATGCTCAATCCTCCAACCTTCACAGGTGGACCTCATCCAATGGTTGCTGAGAGATGGGTGAGAAAGATTGAAATTTTTTTGAAGTGATTGGTGTCACATCCGAGCAGAAAGTGCAACTTGCTGCCTTTATGCTTGAGGGAGAAGCTGAGAACTGGTGGAGCCTACAGGAGGAGTTCTTAGCCACCTGGGATGGGAAAGATTCCTTGAAGCTTTCAATGCTAAATACTTTCCAGAGTTTATCCGGGACCAGAAAAAATTGGAATTTCTGAAACTTAATCAGGAGAACATGACTGTGGCATGATAGACTAGGAAATTCATTGAATTGGGCTGCTTTGCACTAGATATAGTGGCTGACGATGGAAGGAAAAGCCCGAAAATTCCAGAGAGGGCTGAGGGAGGACATCCATGATGAGGTGGCAATGTTGGGACTGACCACATACCCAGAAATCCTGGGAAGGGCTCAAGTAATAGAAGGGATAATAGATGAGTGACACCGACAAGCTGGAAGTTCTAGGACGTTTGTGCGCGACAAAAGAAATCAACCAGAGCTCAGGCAGCAAGACGAGAGGTAGAGAACAGTACCTAGAGCCCCTCTCAGAGTCCTGGCAGCAGGTATAGGGAACAGTATCTAGAGCACCTCTCAGAGTACCGACAGCAGGTACAGAGAATAGTACCTAGTCCCCCTAGATTGTATTTTAGTAGTGTTCACACTTGCAAATGATACTCTACTTTCTGATGTTTATAAGTCATTCAATGTGAAAATGTGTGCGCCTATTCATTGTTGTAGTTGGAGTTACCCTTCTACCTAGAGCCCCTTTCATTGGTTCTGAAAATGGTGTCATACGATGAATTGAAATGTGATAGGATGTAATGTGATGGAAAATGTGATAACTTGTGATAAGATTGGATAAATTGTGGCCAAGGTATGGGACAATATTTGTGAAAAGAATTTGAAAAGAAAAAGTCAAATTCAGTCTTCCTGTATGAGTTTATTGAATTCCTATACGGTATCAGCCACCATGGGATTCCAAACCTTCAAGATATCTCTTCTCCGAATGCTATCCAATCTGTATGGTTCTTATTTTGCAACTGCCACCCTTAGAACCATCTCGAGTTTGTCCTTAGCACACAGGGAAGCAGGCTCCACTTTCTGGTCGTTGAGCCATATAGCTGTAAATATTTATTGCAATGTCTCAACCATGTGCTGGGGTTGCTTCATCGGGAATGCCTACTCGAGGAGTGTTGTAGCCCAAGACTATGTTGGGGTGATTTAGAGTGTGGCTAGAGCTCCCAGTCCCATTGCACTTCAGGTTCAACAGATCCTTATGCTGCAAGGAACTCTTTTGGGCTTGCACTAGGGGTGAGGTTGGTGGTTCATGGTAAGTTTGAGTTGGAGGAGGTTGGTATGTGTTGATTGAGCGCAGAGTTTCAACCAGCAGATTCTGTAATTTAAGGTTATCTTTCAGCAAGTTTGGTATCATTTGTGCTGTAGATCTCGGTCATAAAGTCTTGCAGCTGTTGTTTCAATCTTTTCATGGATTCTTCACTTTGAGATCCCTTTTGGTTATCCTTTCCTTTGTCTCAATCATGGGGCCTTTCCTTTGTTTTTCGCTAATTTAGATACTTAAGATGCAACTCCACCAAGTTCGACCAGCTCCGGTACCAAGTTTTCAGAGTCCTGGTTCATGAGCCATGGGACCTGGCCCTTATAGAAGCTCGGGAAGAATGTGGATTAAGAATGGAGATTTTTGTTTACTTCTCATTATTACAGTTTAATTTTAATTTTATTATTTGAATTTAATAAACATTTATCATTATGTTCCACAATATGATATTATAATATCTTTGAACAGAAATTGTTATATATTGGAACACCAATATGTGTAAGTATATATATGTCTAAGTATTGGTGTTTTTGTTTTTTCCTTTTTGATGCAGGATAAGTACAGTTCTGTACAATTTCTCTCATCATGTTACTGTGAAATTCACATACATGCTCAAAATCCTCGTCTCCGTGAGGTGAGTTTTTGATTTAGTAACTCTTTTTCTGGATGTTTCCTGTCATTTTCCCGAGAAAATCTGATGGCAACAAGGCTTGCCTTACTTCTCAGATCTCAATTGGTCAGAACCCTGCACCCCACCCCACCCCACCCCAACCCAACCCAACCCAACCCAACCATCCTCTCCAACATAAACTCTTCGCCATTGATCCTCTCCTGGATCTCGCACCTTCCTCCAGATCCCATACAGAGCTTCTCACTAACACTTCTTCGGTTCTTTTCTATTGCCCGACGCCACACAACTATGCCAAAACTTGTAGACATTGGGGCTCAGGCCCGCCAGCTTCAGACTCACTATCTCTGGAGTACCCATTGACTTTCAGTTGCATGGCTGGTTTTTGTGATGATCGTCCTCAAACCAATTTCAAGACCAACTAGTATTCTTATATGATCCCAACTGATGCCCATTCCTTAAGACAAGGGAATTATGGTTAAAAGACTTGAACCCAGTATCAAATGATCACATCAGATTAATACTTCCCTAAAAATAGAAAAGGAAACAAAATTTTTCACCCATAAAAAATTTGATACTTTACAAAGAAAAGCTCAACATATATTGAAGCTTCGTGCATGGTTCTCAGTGTATACATGAGCGAAGAGGGAAAAGTGCTTCATAATATAATTAAATAACATCCTTCGCATAAATTATTCCCAAATTACCATACTCGAGCAACAAGTAGAATACAAAAAAAAAAAAAGAAATATGAGAAATTAAATATACCAAGTACTGGGATTGTCGAACTCGGACTACTTCTTCCCTCTTCCTTTCTTGATTTTCGTCACTGTTTATTCCTCTCTGTTTTTCACTCAACAGAACCGAAAAAGCTCACTTCCACCTCTCCTTTTCAGGGGAGAAAGAAAAGAAGATGAAAGCCAGAATCCCTTCTCTTTCGTTTCTGCTATCACGCTCGCTCCTCTCTGGTATTTTTCCCTCAAAATAAAGCCCTAAATGAAGTCTGGAAACGAAGAATGTTAAAACGGCGCCGTTTCCTCCATGGGCTAGGTTGTTGAACGGGTTTGTTTCGGATTAATTAGACTAATTGGGCTTAATTTATAATAGGATTTGAATTTAAATGGGTTTTGTGTTTAATTCAAATCAAATAACCTTTATTTTTTAATTTAAAATAGATTGCTCTTAAAAGATTAAAAAATGAACCCGCACGATAGCAGCACCAAGGCCCAGCGCCGTTTCCAGCCGAGCAATTTAAAAAACGAAAAAATGGAATGAAACGAGGCCGTTTCAAGTACTGAAGGGGACGACGTCGTTTCGATTGAGACAGAGGAACCCTGAGGGTCCTGGTTGTTCCAGAAGAAGAAGGGTAGCCTGCATGGCGGCTAAGACAGAAGAGAGAGAGGGAGGGAGAAACGTGCACGGTTCTAAGGGAAGGAGAATATAAGCGCAGATGAGGATAGATATCTTCGTTTGATATTCCGAGAGGTTTTTCAGCGAGAAGCCTCATCTCCCTTCGCCTACAAAAGGCGGATCCCGAAGCTTGACGTGGGAGGGGGACCCGAAGGGACAGAGAGAGAGATTGCTCGTGAAGGAGGAAGAAAGTGGAGGGTGCAGAGTGAGAAAAAAAGAGAGAGTAAACGAAGACACTATTAATTGGCGAAGTGAGGAGCTGGAAGGAAGAGAACCTGAAGAGAGAAGGAGAGCTCGCGAAGAGGGAGAAGCCAGAGGAGGAAAAAGCCGAGCGTTTTGGTGGCCACCAAGGGTATATTCTTAATACCGTGTCTTGTTTGATTAAATGATAAAGAAATTCCTGAATGTTTCTATCTAGCGTGAATGGCCGAATGAGGCTTGAGTTTCTAAGTTGTTACATATTTTTTTTACTTACTTCGAAATTCTGTTCTGTGCATGTTTTGTTGAATGATTTTCAGTTCAAGTGGCTATAGCATTTTAGCCTAATTTTGAGTAGGCTTGTCTCCTCTCGCACGATGCTTTGGTTTTCATTTAACCTTTTAAGATATTAAGAAGTCAGTTTAGGTTGGATGATGAAACGTGTCTTGTTGAATGATTTCCAACCAAGAAATTCCTGAATGTTTCTATCTACTACGCTCCACTATCAATTTCACCATCATCTCTTATTAACATGATCTTTTTGTTAGGACACTGGGATCCTAAACGTCTGAAACATTTAACATTGCTATGCTTTTCTTTCTTCACATCAGCCCCATTTTTCTCCTCTTTTCTTGGCCACCTAGAGCTATAATTAGGGTTGGAATTTGACAATCCCCATGCTGCCCCTATGTGCTTTAGCTGTTTCTCGATCTTCATGGCTATGTATACCATGTCCTCCAACTAAATAGTGCTGCAGCTCGAATGTTTGACAATTTCTCTATTTAGGCCACTCAAGAACCTGCCATTGTGGCTTCAGGATCTTCCTCCATGTTGCTCCTAACCATTGCCATATCCATCTCCATATAATAATCTTCCACATGCATGGATCCTTGGATTAGGTGCTGCAAATTTTAGTGCATTTCTCAGTAGTAATAGGAAGGCACAGGCATTTTTCTCATAATGACCTTCATCTCCTGCCATGCTGGGATAGATCTTTCTCCGTTGCACTCCTACTAGTTAAGAGTTGATCCCACCAAACTAAAGCATTGTTAGTAAATTCAACTGCGACCAGCTTGACCTTCTCTTCAGTGTAATTATGACAGTAAAAAACAAGCTCTACCTTTTGTTTCTACTCTTTGGTAACTTTTAGCATCATTTCGTCTCTTGAAAGGTGGAATCTTCATCTTTAGAGTTTAAGTTGCTGTCTCTTCTATCTTCCCTCCGATTGATTCGTTCTACCTCTACATCATTATCATCAAATGACTCGACTTTCTCCCTTTAGATTCGGCTCCTGGCCCTTGATGGACTGGAGGTTATTTGCTTTACTTCCTCCGTCTCTGCTTGTATATCTCCTGTAACCTACTAATTTTTGTAAAGCCTTTATGCATGACCTCATTGTAGAGCTTTATATTGATTGAAGAATTATTTTCACCAGGTTGAGACATTGTGAGCAATCCTACAAGAAAAAATTAGAAAGAAAATAACACTCCCTCACGTATTTTTCCTCATGTTTCAGTCAAAATTTGGGCTTACTCTCTTTTGAGTTCACTCCCTCAAGCTTTTTACCTCAATCTCCTTCAAGTTGAATGCTGGAATTAGATCATCTTGAAGTAAGGTGATCAAGTTTTGCTTCATGAAGGAATTTCTCTAGAAAAAGAAAATTGTAACCCAATTCTAGAAGCAAAGAGTTTAAACACACGGATGAAGAGTGTGTGTGTTTATGTTTTATGCTAAGTAACTAGGAAACAATTAGTTACTTAGTGATGTAATAGGAACAAGCACACAATGAAAGAAAGAAACTTAGAGAACAAGAAAGACAATATGGATATGTTGTGATACATTCGACTTAATCCCTAAGGAGAAACTGAAGATACAACCTGGATACTAAACCCAATTAAAGCTACACTCTAATGTGATGATTTAGTTTTAATGCTAATGTGACGTGTATGAATGGATGCATGTTGACTTTAATGTGGAAAGAATGTAGACACTCACCTTGATGTGGTGGAAGTTTCAAAACTTGGAATAATAAGACAAAGTTAGCTTGATCAATCAAAAGAGATATGATGAAACAAGTAATTGAACAAGCGACAAGGATGAGCCGATTTGAATGATGGATGATCGGTTTTGTATCTTTAATTTTTTTTTTGAGTAAGAGATTAATTTGATCACTTAAAACAACAGATGATAGCTTGCTTGTCAACTTGTGAAGTTTTCTTCAATCTTCTTGTTGAGTAAAGAATTGATTCTATTTATCAAAATTTTTGTAACGTTTTATCAATTCTTATTATTTTTCCCAATTAACTTAGTTTCAGTCAAGCTAATTGCTTTCAACTTATTAAGATATTCTTGTGGTATTTTAATCAATTCAACTATCTTTTATGCCAATTACCTTATTTCGATCATAAATTGATTGTGAGTTAAGTAAAGAAGACTTATTTAATAATTAAGTTTCTATGCTAATTGTATAGAAATTGAATTCCTGAATGATTTAAGATGCTTGTCTCTAATGCTTATCTAGGATTCTTAAAAACAATAAATAAAATATGCTAAATTACATAAGAATGGGCTCTTCTCTCTTCCCTTAGCCGGCCATATCCTTGATCTTTATTCTTGGAGTTGAGTGCTTGACAATGGTCTCTATTTTGAAATAGATAAACATTAGAGTTCATTTAGGAGTTCTAATTCTAGTTGAAGTCTCATGGCCTATATCTGTAAATAGGCTTCATGTATTCAGTTGTAATCATTCAAGTTTCAATCAATAAAATACAAAGTTTGCTAGTTTTATAACCAACGGTTAGCTTGTCAACTTGTGATGGTTCTTCAACCTTCTTGTTGAGTAGAGAATTAGTTTCTAATTATTAAGATAACTCTTGTTACATTTTAATCATTTCTTGTGTTTTTCCTAATTATTTTTAAGTAGAAATGATTTATTTAGAGATGAAGTTTCTATACTAATTGTATATGTTCGGATTGCATTATCGATCTTGGGTTTCACACAATTCAAGATTCACTTGAGTTTTATGGATGGAATCTCATTGTATCATGAGCCAATAGATTCAAGGAAGACTTTAAAATTTATGTTAAGGGATGGATTCGTGAAGAAGGAAGTCCTGGGCCAAATTTTGAAAGGAGAGAGGCGGCCACTAAAGTGTTTTACAATTCAAGAAAACCGATAGCTTAAGAGTCCTATATCTTCTGAGTCCCTCCTGGACAGGGCGTCTGCTGCCTTGTTCTCCCGCCTTTTTTTTGTATTGAATGGTGTAGTGTAGTCCCAAAAGCTTGATGATTCCTTTCTTCTAAATCACCATGTATATCTCCTGATGTTTGATGCTTTGTTGGTCAGTTCTTATGATGAAGGGTGACATTTTCAGGTAATTTTTGGTGATTGCCATGAGGATTGCCAGTATTTCTTTCTCGTAGATGGAGAAAGATTGATGTTTAGGGCTCAAAATCTTGCTTAGGAAGGCTATGGATCTGTCGTTATGCATAAGCATCGTCCCAATTCCTTTATGCTGGCATCGGTCGCCAGGGTAAATGGCTGAGAAAAGTTTGGCAATGCAAGGACACGGGCTGTTGTCATGGTGACCTTGAGGTTCTGGAACACCTTCTCTGGTTTTTCATCTTAATGAAATTGTTTTTCTTCACTGGTGTTTAGGGTTTGCTAATGAACCATAACCCTTAATTTCCTGTAATAACCGGTCAGGCCTAGGAATCCTCTTAAGACCTTGGCGGTGAGGTTCTCCTTTTTTCTTTCTTCAATAGTCTTCTGGCCTCATTCGAGTTTAATGGTAGCCAGACTTCAAGTCAATCTTGGAAAAGATTGACCTTTCTTGCAGCTCATCCAAAATATCATCAACTACTGGAATATGAAACTGATCCTTAATGGTTATGACATTGAGCTGCCTGTAGTTTACACAAAACCCTCAACTTTCATTGTTCTTTTTTACTAGCAATACAGGGAAGGGAAAAGGGTTGTGACTGTGTGCAATAACCCAACATCATAGAGCTGAAAATACTTGTTGCAACGCCTCAACCATGTGCTGGGGTTGCTTCATTTGAAGACTGCAATATCCGCTCTAGAAGTATTGGAGCCCAAGACCATGTTGAGGTGGTTTAGAGTGTGGAAAGAGCTCTCAGTCTCCTTGCTCTTTGGGACTAGCAGTCTCTTATGCTGCAAGTAACTCGCTAGGGCTTGCACTAGGGGTGGGGGAGGTGGTGCTGTACCGGAGAGCCCCGCCACCGGTGAGTTTCGGTTTTTTGGGCCAACCGAGATCCCTTAACATGTTTTCTCGCAGGGATTGATGCGAAATCGGCCGAATCCAGCTGAAAACAACCGACCCGAGGCGGATTGCCGTTGCGGGTGGCGGTGCCGTCACCGGAGCACGGCGGAGCCGCCGTGCCGGAATTCCAAAAATGCGCAAAATAGGCCCTGAGACTGATTAGGGTTTGTTTGGGACATTTGTAGGTACTTATAGTACGTTTTGATTCTCAAAGAAAAATTCAAGGAACCCAAGGACTGCCAGTAGATGCAGCCAACAGTTTAGCCTTTCGAGTATCAAATTGAGTAAGAATCGCTCACCCTATTCACTGTTATAGAATTAAAATTTAATTAACTATAAATACGGTATTTTGTAAAATTTAGAAAATATTCATGATTAATTATAGATTGCTAATGGAGACAGAACCTGAAACTATTTTCTGTTGATTTTTGTTGATTGTTTTTACAGTGTAAATGCATTATAGTGCCTTATTGATTTATTTTATAGTTTTGAATGCATGTATTATTTTACGTGTTTACGGTTGAATTGAAAAAATGGAAGTTAAAGGTAAACGGAAAACTTGTGTGATTAAGTGACTAGATGAAACAGCAGTCTTATTGGATATCTTGGGAGATGGTGAATGGACTGGGTACACAGGGAATCTTACCGTAAACGTGTCTCATACCGAATGGGTTATGGAGACTTGATAACTTGGTGCTCATACCGGACGGGGTATTGAAGTTTGGTAATTTGACGCTCATACCGGACGGAGTATGGGGATAACCCGTAATTGGGAATGTTAAAGGAAAAGGTTCACGCGTAGCGAGAACACTCCTATGAACCCCCATGGATACCAGCAGGTTGGTGGAAAAATGGACAATGGTTGTTTGATGATTTGAATATGAAAGTATAATATGTGCTATGTTGCCAATTATATACGGAATCATGATACATATAATGTTATTGTTTTTTATAAGTTGTTTTATATAAATCTCACTACGGTAAGTGGACGGTAAATAGTTTTATTATTGATAAATGAATTTGCTTAATTTAGTGCTCAATTAGTTGTTTTCTGGTTTTTTTCTACAAAACTTTATTTCTGTGTCGGTGATATAGTGTGATATTCTTACTAAATTAGTGTAGTTCATTCCTTATTTAACCATTTTAGATAAAAAAGAACAGGATCCAGACCCTAATACGCAAGAGGGTTGTGAGTAGAATGCTAATTTTCTTTATTTTCCGTTCATTTCTTTTTTTTTTTGTATTTTTTTCAAAAGGGTGAATTCCGTAACACTAATTGGTATTTTAAGTTATTTTGTAAGGAATGTAAATCTTGAATATTTATTTCGCTTCCGCACTTTAATTGTCATTTATTTTTTTTGAATATTTTTGAGGTTGTTACAGTTGGTATCAGAGCCGCATTTCTTGAACCCATTCCTTATACAAAATCCTTACGAAACACTGAAAACAATGAATTGTTACTCAACATTTCCTTGTGAAATGCAGGTACAGATAGATGAAGAGAGAAAGACCCCCACTAAACCGAGTAGCCCGGGAGGGTTCACTTAGAGAGAATGTAGACCGGTTATTTGAGATTGTGGAAAGACTTATTGCTGCCCAGCAGACCCGGGAGGAAAGGAGGGAGTTACCTCACCCTACTTCGTTGCCACAGGTTGAGCCATCCCTGCAGCGAAAAGATCCCGATCCACCCCGAAATGACCTTGCTCCTCCACAGTACCACTCGGTACCACCACAGTATGATCCGGTGCCCCAGCCACCGCGTCATCCGGCACCATCACAGTACAATCCGGTGCCTCCACCGTATCATCAAGTACCACTGCAGGGTCCTCCAGTCCATCATCAGCCCTGCCCAATCCCTCATCCACAGGACCTAGCTCCTCTTACGATGGATCCAAGCTACATAGAAAGGTATAAAAGACTAAATTCTTCTACTTTTGCAGGGGGATCCTCCTTTGAAGAGGCCGAGTTCTGGTTATTTGAGACAAAGAAGGCCTTCAAGATCCTCGGGGTGATCCCCGAATATAAGGTCATCCTTGCTACCTACATGCTAGTGGGAGAAGCAAATCACTGGTGGCAACTCAAGAAGGCCACTCTACCCTTTCCAGTCACTTGGGAACAGTTCCTGACGGCCTTTCATGCAGAGTACCTTCCAGAGCATCTCCGACATCTGAAAGAGATGGAGTTTGCACACTTGGTCCAGGGGGACATGACTGTATCTGAATATGCTCGTAAGTTCCTGAAGTTGGGTCGATATTCTCCTGAGAGCATGATGGACGAAGGCAGGAAGGCTAGAAGGTTCGAGTGGGGTCTTCGTCCTGAGATCAGACAGCAGTTGTTTGTGTTCGAGCTCAACACTTATTCGGCTGTTCTGGCTAAGGCACAGTTAGCGGAGATGAGCCTTCGCATTTTCCCTCTAGCAACAGGGAACCTCAGGCCCTCAGCTCCACACCGTAGATCAGCACCTATTGCACCTGTTCAACAGAACAAGAAACCCAGGTCAATGATTCAGGCTCCCCCTCAGGTTCCAGCAGCAGGACGTGGCAAGATCTGTCAGTATTGTGGCAAGTATCATGGAGACCGACCCTGCTATCTCCTCAATAACACTTGCCGCATATGTGGTAGCGCCCAACATTATGCAAGGGAGTGCCCGAGGAACCAGAATCAGGCCAGACCTTCTATTCAGGACGGGGCTTACAATATCACTCAGTAGGATGCAGAAGCCAACCCGGACGTGGTACAAGGTATGTATACTATATGTAACTATCTTGCTCATATCTTGATTGATACTGGTGCATCGCATTCATTTGTTTCACATGTTATTGCATCAAAATTTGATATATCACATGAAAAATTTGATTATGTATTATTTGTATCTACTTCCAGGAGTAGAATACTACTGGGGGAGGTTGTATACAGAGCTTGTGTCATAGATATAGCAGATAAGAAATTGAGCGTAAACCTAATAGAAATTGACACAGGAGAATTTGATATAATTTTAGAAATGAATTGGCTAGCGGTGTATCACGCCACTGTAGATTGTTTTAGTAAGAAGGTTGTCTTCAACCCTTTTAATGAGGAGTCATTTACAAATTAATAAAATCATTTAACACTTGCTTCCCTCATAGCAAATTTTCTTATTATCAATACTGGTGTATCGCATTCATTTGTTTTACATGTTTTTGTATTAAAATTTGATATATCACTTGGAAAACTTGATTCTATGTTATTTGTGTCTATTCCTGGGAGTAGGACATTACTGGGGGAGGTTGTATACAGGGCTTGTGTCATAGATATAGCAGATAGGAAATTGAGCGTAGACATAATAGAAATTGACACAGGGGACTTTGATGTAATTTTAGGAATGAATTGGCTAGCGGCGTATCACGCCACTGTAGATTATTTTAGCAAGAAAGTTGTATTTAACCCTCCTAATGAGGAGTCATTTACAAATTAATAAATCGTTTAACATTTGTTTCCCTCATGGAAAATTTTCTTATTATCAAGTACTTTAACTTAGCTGTTTTCTCTAACTAGGCAAACCCAAGAAAGAAATTTGTATTCAA